>CM076582.1:150443372-150625872 GCA_034641835.2 Pinus albicaulis
CCAATGGAGAGGTAATCTATAATTATCTAGTAAGACTCTTGGCTATGCCTTGAGACTAAACTAATTCTCAATATTTTTGAATAATCATCCATTGGAATTTAGTAGGAAAACCATAGTAAATCATTGTCCAATGGCCATGCAAAAATATATAAAAAATAATATTTGTTGGTTGTTTTTCAATAGGTGGACCATGATGGGACCACTGAGAAGGTGGGGGTGTTTTTTTAATCATAGAAGTGAGGTTTAGTAGATTGATAGTCAAGTTACCTTTCCCTATAAATTTTCTCGATCAAGTTATTCATTCATTGAACTTTGATTTATTCCTACTGTTTTGATACACAATCCAATCTAGTTGAGTCTTGAGTCTTCATTGAGAATGGCATTCATAAGTTGTCAAGAAAGAGGTTATAATGCACATGCACTCTTCTTTTCTTGGTATCTTTGTAACTATGTTCAGCCTGAGTTCTATATTTTTAAATTATCATAATAGTTCGTGATTATTAGCCTTATAGGCATAATAAGGCAGACCCTCATAGAGAACCGCATAGGCTGCGTAGGACTGTCGTAGAGACAGAGTAGAGGAGAAGGGCCAAGTAATTCGAAGATCTGGTTGAGCCAAAGTTGTAAGTACTTCACTGCATAAATGTAGAATTATTTCAATGGTATTGTGCATTTGTCGAGTTAATTATGGCATGAATGGTTTCTGTGTCCCGATAATCAACGGTATAGTAGTCTGGAATACATACTCGATAATTGTGGTTTAATGGAGTCATGTATGTTGAAAGAGGAACCGAGTCCTTTCCTGAATTACTAGCCTCTGTGCGAGAGGTTCTAGCCTTTCCTGAACCCATTGGATATTAGTTTAACTTGGTGTAAGAATTTCCGGACAAATAAAGTTGTGTGATAACCCATGTTAAGTGCCATGACAGTGGATGGTGTGGCATTGGACAGTGGTATGGTAATGTTGTGGTTGAGACTCATGTAATACAGTGGGAAATGCCATGGTAGAGAGGGTCCACAGGTCCAAATTATAAATCTCCCCACAGTGTAATAGAGAATTGTGCTCGAGCCTTTGATTCAAGGTTCGATCGGTGCTACCACGTACATAGAACCAATGTGTGAAGGAACCTCATGGAGTGCGAGTCCTTAATTGAAGAAAAAAAAACTAGTACAGGAAGATGCGAGTAAAAGGAGCAGAGGCGGAGTACAATAAAAGAAAGCTCAACGGAACCTGGAAGATAAGAGGTGGAATCGTGGTCGAAGTGCACAATAAAACCACCGTTTGGAAAATCAGAGATATCGCGCAAGTTTGGAGGTGGTAAGAAGAATTGGTGAAAAGGACGTGACATATGTCTCCGTGAGACACGTGGCCGAGGGCAGAATTATAAAACTGTTCTCATTGCAGATTAACCCTTGGCCGTGCTCGTTACACGAGATTTCGTTGTGTCCGTTGGATCCTCCAAACCGGCGCGATGCTCCATCGACCATTGGATTGAGAGGTAAATTACTGTGGAGCCAAGAATGGTTTATGTATGACCGTTGAGTTATAGACCAAAGTTGAGATTTGTTACGATCTTTGATGATTGGCGGAGATTATAATAAGGAGGACTATACAATTATGTGAATGGCCGTGCGTTTGGTTGAAACCAAGTGATGGAGTTCGAATTGACAAGGTTGACATACATTAAACATCACGGTTGAAATATGAGAGGGTCGAGTAGTTGATACATTCGAATATCAATTCAAATATGTAAAATGAGTGAGCCCAAGGTTTTGGGGTTTAATTCCTAAGTGGATTGTATTTATTGGGGTCTATATTAATGAGAGTAGGCTAGTCATTATATTCGAGGTGTGTAAAGAGCGGTTGAATGTTGATAGGCATGGTGGGGATTAGACCATAGAACGTGGGGACTTATAGTATGGTTTAGAACCATCAAGTGAAGAATTTCCACATGCGAGAAGGCATGGCATAGGCCTTGGGGGTATTATGATCCTTGGAGGAAACTCCCACAGCTAGAAGAGTTGACAGAGAAAATTGGATCGAGTACAAAGGTGTGGCAGGTGGGTTTTACCTTGCACCAATTGTTATGGTGCATATATGATGTGTATTATAGTTTATCTTATAATTTTTTTGAAGTAGCATACAACAATTTACATAGTGATATGAGAACCACTCTCTAGAGTATACATCAATTTTGTACACATGGCTTTTCAATTGCTTTTTAAGATATATCATTGGTGATGATCACATGATTATATAATGAACCATTAAGTTGAACTATGAAATTATTCCTCACAACACACACACACATATTGATGAATTAATAATTTTTCTCATATAATTTTTTTAATCTATTTTGAAAAAAAAATTATATATAATTATTTCTAAGAAGAACAAGAGAGAATTCCTTACCATATCTTCGTAAAACATATAATAGCAAGAAAATTAATCTATTGAAATTTCATTTCCAAACATATTCATGGAGTAAAATGAAGATTAAAAGGATATATACATGGATTTACTTATAACATCACCTCATAATTAAGAATGTAAATGTACAATATTAATGATACATAGGTTAGGAGAAAATTAATCTATTGAAATTTCATTTCCAAACATATTCATGGAGTAAAATGAGGATTAAAAAGAGATATTTATGAATTTACTTATAACATCACCTCATAAAAGTGTAAATGTTCAATATTGATAAAATTTATTTATATATGATAAATAATAAACCTTTATCTCACATGTATCATATAATCTTATAAACAAACAATTGCACCGGGGGTGCAAGGGAACACCGGAAGGAGGAGATGTGAATCATTTTGTGCTATATGAGGGGTAAAATGTGTAATAACTGAAGGAGTTGAATATTTTGTTCATTTGTGACGATATGGAGTACTGGATTTTATTTTTACTAAAAATAATAATTATTAATTTAATATTATTTAATTTAATTTAATTTATTTTATTTTTATTTAATTTAATTTAATTAATTAATTTATTTTAATCTTTATTTTATTTTATTTCTATTTATTTATTTTATCGAAATAATGCTGAGTATTATTGGGAGCTTCTTGTCAAAGGCTCAACCTATGGTCTCAACCATAGTCAATTTCATTTCCCTTTTACACAAATGGTTATAAAACCATGCACCCAAGGTATACTGCTTGTGCGGGAGTGCTTTACCTTCACTATATGGTTATGAGCCCATACATATATAGTAAATCTACATATATCATTTAACCCGACATTCACCTTGTACTTATGGTCCACCAAGCTTTCGCCTTCAACTATGCAAATATATATATATATATATATATATATATATATATATTGGCCTAACGCATATACCATTTCTTGAAATTTAATCATACCATTCAACTTCATAAGCCTCGATTGTGATTAACCCCGAACCCTATATAATATTACTCGGCCCCACATATATTTCATATGGGCGCTAACTTCGCAAACACATTGATATAGGCCTACCACCTTTATGTTTTCGATTTGAATTAAAATCACGGCATATAAACAGATGCTCGGGCCCACGTTCATATAAACGCACCTTGCTTAAACGTCGAGCGGATCCAACGATCCATATGGCGTCGCTCCCCAAGCATTAGTCGGACGATCACTAAGAAATTTCGCGTTTTTTTTCTCACCGAGCGTTAATGCTCAGAAATAACGCGAAACTCGCGGTTTTGCAAATCCACTTAGGGACACGTGGCAATTTCTTTATGGTATCGCGTTTTTTATTTCAATACAGCTTACCACTAGTTGACCTGCGTGAAAACCATAACCCATTCCCGAATACCACCTTTACTGTTTATGCATCGCGGTTCCATTTCATCTCCGCTTCGAGGTTCCGCTTTAAAGTTTCAACGCCAATTTGTTGGAATATTTGAAAATTCCACAACAACAATGGAGAGAGTAATACTCTCCTCTTCTAACACAGAGAAATAAAAATTTCTTGACACAGGAGACAGAGTTTTCACACTTAAAAAACAACTTCTATTTCTTCAAAAAAAACTATTACAATACTTCCTCACTGAGAGGGATTTACAAAAATAACAAGACTGCTGCAAAACGCAGTGCTTTCAATTATTCTCTGTCACTCTCTTAAGCATACACTACTGTGTAAAATTTCTATGCTCTGTCTCTATAGAAATAAAACACACTGTTGTGCACCAAAAAAAAATTACTCAGTCTTTTTCCGGGCCTTCTTACATTTATACCACAGCATATCAAAAACTATATGTTAAACTTTTAAATTAAAAACTAAAACTAAACTTTAAAACTAAACTAAAGTCTATTAAAAAAAAGACTTCGGGACCCACAATAACAATGCGCATATGTATATATGTGAAAACATAATACACCAATAGTTTTTAAAAAAAACTTTGTCGCACGTTATATAAACCATAACAAAACTTAATATAAAATGAAAAACATAAAACCAATAATGAAACCCTTTCGCAATCACCCGAACTTCAATCGGCGATAAGCCAAAATGCAATGATAGATTTCGCGTTCCAAAATGGGATGCTGATGTCGTCCTAATTTGTGACGCGAATTCTCAATCAAATGTGCCCTATAAAAATTCGGGTCCGAATTGGGCTAGGCATATGGAGGGAAAGTTGTGACACGAATTTCTTATGAAATCCGCCTTAAACAATTTCGGGTCCGAAATGAGGTTGATGACGTCGGGGTCTTTTGTGACCCAAAAAACTTATACAATGTGCCTCATAAATATTTCGGGTCCGGTTTGAACCATTGCGAATCAGCCAAACAAAAAACCCGAACCAATATGCTTCTGCCATGTGTCCTGCGCTGACTGGTGTGTGGTCGTGGTACCATGGACGTTGACGTGGTCATTCTTCACATAAAACACTCTCACGTTCAACCAAAATCAAACTGCTCTGTATTTTGGAGGCAGTCGTCGCAATAGCGACGCTTTGGGGCATGGTGTCGCAATTGTGACGTCTTCCTCCAAATGTCGCAATTGTGACACTTTTTCTAAGTGTCAGTGTTGCGACACTTTTCTCTAAACGTCGATATAGCGACGGTTTCATGATACTTAGACATTGTGTCGCAATTGCGACGTTTGGAGGCAGTCATCATAATAGCGACGCTTTGGGGCATAGTGTCGCAATTGCGATGTATTCCTCCAAATGTCACAATTGCGACACTTTGTCTAAGTGTCGGTATTGCGAAAATTTGCTCTAAACGTCGGTATAACGACGGTTTCAGGTGGGATTGAAAAAATTTGGGGAAATTTCCGACATTTGGTCAAAAGTTTCAGAATTTCCGCCAAATGTACTAGTGAGAGGAAAATTGATTCCTCTCAGCTACCACAAAGCCACCTGTTACCTCAAAGAATTCAACAGAGGCTGAAGTTATTGATCAGAAAGAAGATATTACCCTCAGCGCAGCCGAAAATTTAATTCTGCCAAAGGAAGCTAATATGAACTACCAACAGAGTTATTGCAAAAGATGACACAGAGCCTTAAAGTCAACATAAGCTTCCAACAAGCCAAAATAGTTAATGTAAACCAATTAGTACAGAAAAATATCTGTAAAATTCTCCCTTGAGCCCCTCAAAGGCCGAGAAGCAATAACTATATTAATTGAACTCAAAAGATATTTTCTATCTTTCGACCTCCTCATTCCTCTATAAAAACTTGTTGAGGAATCTATTGTAAACGTTGGTTGATTGTTTGATTACCGTTTGTAATATTGAAACTCTCTGAAATAAATACATAGTCTGTTGAAGTTGAAGAAGAAATTGAGGTCTTGGAAGCCCTGATGATGTTGTTGCATGCTTGTTCTTGAGAAGGCTCTATCATTGGATCCATGAGCTTGGCTGTTGGTGAAGTATTCTGAACTATTTAATGTTTTCCCCTGTTTTCATTTTGTTCCATAAATTCTTACTAAAGTAGGATGAAAGTTTTAGGCTAAGAAATGACTCTTGGAAGCACCTTAGACCTGTTTATCCTTCACTGTTTTATGTTTTCTTCTGCTGAGGTATTTTAGAGTCTTTAATCTCTCTCTTTAGTCCTCATGCTTGTTTATTTCCTTAATAGTTCAAATAGTTTGTTTCAACATGATTTATGGTTCTCCCTGCTTGTCTGCTGCCACTTAAAGACTGTTATTGAAGTCTCCCTTTGAATTTTCTTTGTTTACATTGATCCAAGGAGGTATGTTCTAATCTTGCCCCTTGTCCTTGCTTGAACAATTGGCTTAAAGGTCATTATAGTTGTGATCATATATGTATTTAGTTGTTCCCTCTTCTATGACCGTAATTATGAGTGAATCTTTTATTTTTTCTAAGTCATTTGAAATAAAATCTTTGAGGAAATAGGGTGTTCCCCGAATCTTAGATTTCATTTTAAAAGTTTTTTTGAAGTCATTATTTGCTTGAAGTGTGATTTGTAGAATTCATGGTTAGCCCTGTATATCAAATGGCTCTTTACTGTTCAAGTTATACTTTCAAATTCCCTCTGTTGAGAATTAAACTTCTCTTTCCAAATCATTGATGTCCATCTCATTCCAAAACCAAAGGATCCCGTGGCCAAGTTAGATTTTCCCTTTAATATCCCATATCCATTGATAAGTTTGTCATGACCTCTTTTTTACTCCATCGCCCAATGAAGCTGACATTTCCCCTTTCTATCTATCTTTCCTAGACCTTTCAGGTTCTGCTGTGTCAACTCAACCAAACAAATAAACAAACAGTTGCACTTAATAACTAGTCTAAAACCAATACTCAAAGCACACAAGATAAAAATTTGCAAAAAACGAATAATTTGAGAGATCCCTCTCTGAGAGTAGGAGGAATAGATCCTGTAACTCTAAAGATTGGTTCTGATGTTGCCTTGTCTTTTGATTTTCCAAACTATCAAAACACGGGACACCAACATAATGGCGATCACGGTGGGACCTACTGAGAATATAGTGGTTTGAAAACCCTTCTTGAAACTCTTTAGTCCTAGTATAACATAAGTATCCTTCTTCAAGCACTACCTAACAAAAATGGTAATCGTGATAGGACTTAATTGAATCAGTGACAAAGTAAGTAACCCTTAGGATTCCTGCAAGACCTTATCAAACCTTGAAGCAATCAGTTATCAAGCCATAAGAGTGAAATCTGTATGGTAAAACACCTTAACTAAGTGTTAAATCAGATTTAGGACACTCTCATAACCTATAAGACCAAAATAACTCAGAAAAACCCAAAATATTTCAGTTTGGGTTCATAATAAACATGGTGGTGGAAACATCCCATTTTTACCTTCATACAAGCTAAATAGTTTCCACCTGGCGACTCCACTGGCCTCAGTAGGCCTATTACTCATCTAGGTCCCCAGATCTCTTTAGGAATGTGTTAACCAGCCTTGAAGAAGTTTAAAAGCCTAGTCCCATATAGATAATACACCGTGAGAGGTAAAACTCCCAAAAACATTCCTTAAAACCTAAACCTCTCTCATTTTTGAAAAGCAGTCTCACTTCACATAGGATCAACACTAGATCCCATCCCGACCCAAATACTCCTTTAATTGTTGACAATCTAGAGAGAATTCTGTGGCAGACTTCTAAATCTGGAGAATCAACTTCTAATAGGAGCCTCTTAAGAACAAATTCTATCCCTGAAAACCTTGTTGTCTTAGAGGATTTACACTTTGATTTACATCATACAAAGAACATCTTTAGAACTAGATCTCAAGGTGATTTAAACCAAACTGATCTTGACATTTTATATTTGCAACAAAGCTTCAGTAGAGAAGCCTCACCTTCTACTCCTCCTAATTACCAGCTTCTTCATCACTTTGGCCTTTTCGATAACAAGTCTGCTCAAAATCAGTTTGTTGGCCCAAGTGTTTCTTCCACTCCAATCCATACTACCATTGTGCAAAACACTCTTGTTCAACCCACTTTCACTACTATAAATCCACCTCTTGTAAATCCACCCTTATTTCCAGCCATGGCAACATGGTATGCCCCATTATTGTCACCACAACCTCTGCTTCCTTTACCAAATGATTACCAATCCAAAATCCCTCACTTCACCGGAAAAGAGTCTACAACAGCTCAACATCATGTAGATAGGATGGAAGATGCATTCGATTACATGGATATAGAAGAATAAACTGTGAAGATGAGGATCTTCGCCCAAATTTTAGGAGGAGATGTAAAGAAATGGTTTAAGAACCTACCTCCTAATAGCATAAATGATCTCCCTGCTTTGCATCAAACATTCATCAACAAATGGGAACTCAAAAAGAACCCTCTCCAAATACTAGCAGAGTATAGCAGCCTCAAAAGAAATCAAGGGGAGAGTGTTCATGACTACTCCACTAGGTTCAATAGTGTTTACAATGCTCTTCCACCTCACACAAAACCTCCTCAAGGCATGGCCTTAGTAAGGTATCCCGAAGGCCTTGATGCTGAAATGACTTATCAGTTAAGGGAGAGAGATTAATTAACCTTAGAAGACATGCAGAAAGGAGCTGCGAGCATAGAAGAAAACATAATTGAGAAAAGAAATAGGTTGAGATTAGAGAAGAGGGTAACTTATAAATATGACCTACTACCCTCAACCTCAACTTCTGATACAAAAATTGACAACCTAGTGAAGGTGATGGAGAGGTTGCTTGAAAATATCAATCTGAATGATAGAGTGCCACCAAGATAACCTCAAAACAACCAAAATAGAAATAGAAATCAGAATTATAGAAGAGAAAACAATCAAGATAAGCAAAAATAAAGTGACCAACAGATTAGACCTCCCTTCCAATAGAACTATGTGGATCAATATGAGGAAGATAGGGAGATGGAAAGGTTGGGAGAAGCTCATGTAAACTTGATTGGGTCATACAGTGGGGATGATGTTTTCCTCACTGAGGAAGAAAGGTTTCTTCTCTGATCAAAGTACAAACACCTATGAAGATTCTGATGATTATAGACTAGGGTTTGAAAATGAAATCATGGAGGTACACAAACAATATGATCTTAGGAGCAAAGGGAACGTAGATAATTCGAAAGATAAGAACACTAGTACTATTGTCAAGAAAAACACAGAAAGTCAGCCTAAGAAGACAACAGACAAACCCATCATTTTGGCTAAAAAACCAGATTTAAACGAAGAGAAAAACATCCAACCAAATGTGGAACAGAGTACTCCTAGCACCTCAGCTAGCAGTCCTAACAAAACAATCCCAATTACCAATCCAAACAAAGTTCAGCAAATTAAAACTGCTAAAAAGAATTCAATTGAAAATACAGATGTAAATATCAACAAATCAATTTTTCCTTTCAGCCTTGAGGGAGAGATTTCTATGATAAAAATTACCATCCCCCTAGCTGAACTAGTAACCCAAGAAGTGTACAAAAACTAGGTTTTAAAGGCTTTGAACCTAGGAAGTGATACTGACACCTTAAAATTGACAGATGACAAACCTGAGTTGTTGTTTGGTCCAGAAGTTGAAGGAAAATACCAAGAAGGGGTTTTCCCTCAGGCTTATATGTTAGTTTTAACATACATGAGAAAATTTTACACATTGCCATGCTAGGTTCTGGAGCTTCACACAATCTAATGCCCAAGATAGTAATGGAAAGCTTAGGCTTAGAGATTACTAAACCAGATTTGTATTCCTTTGACTCAAGCAGAGTCAAATGTTTGGGTTTAATCAAAGATTTATGTGTTAATTTAGCTCAAATCCCTGCTAAGAGTCAAGTAATGGACATAGTTGTAGCTGACATTCCCCCTAAGTATGGCATGCTCTTATCAAGATCTTGGGGAGCCAAACTTCAGGGAAGCCTTCAAATGGACATGTATTATGCCACCATCCATGTTTTAACCAAAACATAAGACTATACAGGGAATCTCACATGAAGTACATGGTGAGCAACATAGACAAACCAAACAACTCTCCAATCTATTCTATTTAATCAAGTTTAGATTCCTTTATTTTGTGCAACGAAGATGAAGTTACTCAACAAGATAAGGAAAACATAGACCCAATCAGTTCACCAGAACAATCAAATCTTCCCTCGAATCAAATTCAAAACATTGAAAATCAACAACAACGAGAAAATGAAAATGATGCAAACATACTTTGGACAATAAACTTTGATGGATCCTATAATAAAACAAGCGTAGGAGCAGGTGTTTGGATCCAAAATACGAATCAGAGTTTTTCATATAAATTAGATTTCCCATGCACTAATAATATCGCTAAGTATGAAGCACTTCTCCTAAGCTTACAATTTTTTAAACAATTAGAAGCCCAAAGGATATCGATCTTAGGAGATTCTGAACTTATCATAAGAAAAATCAAAGGAGAATACTCAGCTAGAAATCCAACACTTAGGGAATATCTGAACGATGCCCTTGATTTATTGAAAACCTTTGAAAAGTATGAAATTATTTTTATTCCTAGAGCACTAAATCATCTAGAAAATGAACTCGCTTTCAATGCCAGCAATTGCCAAATACCTGATATAAATGAACAACTTAGCATAAAGGTAAAATATAGACCTACTGTGCCTGATAATGAAGATCACTGGCAAGTGTTTGACTCTGACAAACACATAGATGATTTCTTAAAATCAGAAAATGATTTCGACATACCAATATCAGAAACCAACCATAAAGAAAATTGTTTATATATTGAACAAATCCTAGAAGTTGAAATGACATATTCTGCTGATATAAATCATTATGGGAATCCTTTTGAAGTAGAGATAATTGACAATGTATACCAAGAAGGCTTGGAAGTTTTACAATGCAAGAATGATAAAATTCCAAGAGGTCTTGCACCTTTAGAACACCTCTTTGATTTTAACGATGTAGCCAAAGAACCAAGAATGGAGCCTATGGAAACAAATGTAGAAGAGCATAACATAGGCACTCTAGTAGAACCCAAGATGATTAAACTGTCTAGAACTCTCCTAGCTCACATAAAATTGCAATACATAGAGTTGTTTAAAGAGTTTAAAGATGTTTTTGCTTGTGGGTACAAAGACCTGAAATCGTATGATACCAGCATCATTCAGCATAAAATCCCTCTCAAAGAAAATCAAAACCCTTTGAAACAAAAGCTAAGGAGAATAAACCTTCTTTTACTCCCTTTAGTTAAGGCAGAAATTGAAAAGATGCATGATGCTAGGATCATAGTACCCATTAGATATTCAGAATGGGTATCAAACTTAGTTTCTGTTAGAAAGAAAATAGGGGAAATTAGGCTCTGTATTGACTTCAGAGATTTAAATAGAGCCTCTCTAAAAGACAACTACCCCTTACCCAAAATGGACCATATACTTCAAAGGGTAGTTGGGTCAAAAAGGATATCCCTCTTAGATGGGTTCTCAGGTTACAACCAGGTGTTAGTGCTCCCAAGTGATTAAATCAAAACCGCTTTTACCACACCTTGGGGCACCTTTATGTATGTCAAAATGACTTTCGGATTGATGAACGCAGGGGCCACCTTCCAAAGGGCCATGGAAATAGCCTTCTCTAAAGATATTTTCTATTTCATAATCATTTACCTTGATGACATAACCATTTTCTCAAAAACTAATGAAGAACATTTGATTCACTTGAGAAAAGTTTTTGAGAAATGTAGGAAATTTGGCTTTTCATTGAATCCAAAGAAAACACTCTTTGGTCTCCAAGAAGGTAAACTTCTTGGCCATATAATTTTAGAAGAGGGAATCAAAATAGACCCCACACGAATAGATGGCATATTGCGGATCAACCATCCAAGAAGCCTCAAAGAATTACAATCTTTCATTAGAATGATTAATTTTCTGAGGAGGTTCATCCCCAATCTTTCTGAGCTATTAAAAAACATTACAAACATGCTAAAGAAATATGTAGGTGTAAAATGGAATTTACCAGCTAAACAATCAATTGAACTGGTCAAACAAGCTCTTACTCAAACACCAGTCCTGATTAGTCCAGATTTTACCAAAGACTTTTATATTTTTTCTTTTGCATCTGAGCATACAATAGCTGCAGTGTTACTTCAAAAAAATGATTTGGGGCAAGAACAACCAATATCCTTCTTTAGTATGGCCTTAAGAGATGCTCCTCTCAAATATAACATCATGGAGAAGCAAGCCTTAGCATTAGTGAAAGCTTTAAAGGACTTTAGAGTCTATATTTTACACTCTCATATAATTTCTTTTGTTCCACATACTATTGTCAAGGACATTCTAAGTCAAGACCCTGATGGTAAAAGGGGAAAATGGATTGCAACTATTCTTGAATATGACTTAGAAATCAGGCCCACCAAACTAGTTAAAGGGCAAGGATTAGCAAAACTTATGGCTGAGTCTAACTTCCAAGCACTAGACATGAATATGGTAGATGTGTTGGAAGAAATAGAAGAATCCACTGCTCCTTTTATTGAAGATACATTTCTGAATTCTCCTTGGTATGCTGACATTATTTATGTGCTTTTATATTTGAATGCCCCTCCTTCTTTGTCCAAGACTAAAGCTAGATTTTTGAAACAAAAAGCTTTGAGTTTTTGCATCTTAGATGGGGTATTATATTGGAAAAATGCTGTTGGAATTTTTCTTAAATTTTTACTTGAAGATGATGCAGGGAAAATAATGCATGAGTTGCATGACGAAGAATGTGGAGGACATCTTTACTGGAAGGACACAACAAAAAAAATTCTTAGATCTAGTTACTATTGGCCTACCCTTTTCCCAGACACTCAGAAGTTGGTCATGTCTTGCCATAAGTGTCAAATTTTTGATGGCAAAAGAAAACTTCTTCCCTTACCCTTACATCCTATCAGAGTTGAGGCACCTTTTCAACAATGGGGTTTAGACTTCATTGGGGAAATTCACCCATCCTCCTCAGCCCAACATAAGTGGATTATCATGGCCACTGACTTCTTTACCAAGTGGATAGAAGCTATACCCTCCAGGAATGCTAATGAATTTGTCATTATCAAGTTTCTTGAAACAAATATCCTATCCATATTTGGTTGTCCCAGAAAAATCATAACAGATAATGCTGCTTCTTTCAAATCTAAGAACATGGTTGATTTATGTTACAAATACCACATAACCTTGGGCCATTCCACTGCTTACTATCCCCAAGGAAATGGATTAGCTGAATCTTCCAATAAGAGCCTCATCAATATCATCAAACAACTATTGGAACATAATCAGAAATCATGGCATAGTAAGCTGGTTCATGCCTTATGGGCTGATAGGTTAACTACAAAGAAGTCAATAAATATGTCCCCCTATCAGCTAGTCTATGGCATGGATGCAGTCTTTCCCACCTCATTAGGAGTTCCAGTCATGAAACTCCTTCAAGAAGTGTAGGTTGAAGAGAATGATATACAGAGGAGAATCAATCAAACCATCCATTTACAGCAGACCAGAGAAGAAGTCTATGAAAGGACGTAGTTAGTCCAAGAAAATGTAAAGAAACTATTTGACAAGAGGACTAAGGCAAACAATTTCCAGGTTGGAAATGTTGTCCTTAAATGGGATTCAAGGAGAGAAGAGAAGGGAAAACATGGCAAGTTTGAGAACTTGTGGAAAGGTCCCTATATTTTTCATGCTAAGAGGGGTCAAAATGCATTTTTCTTGAAAGAATTGAATGGAGAAGACCTGTATGGAGGTCCTGTCAATGGAAGGATGCTAAAGAATTACTTTTGCCAAGAATCATTAGTTTCAAAGAATTTTATTTTTTCATTGTAAAAATCATATTCTGAACGTTGCATTCAAAGTTATAAAAACAAAAATACAAAAACAGTAAAAGAAAGAAAAGAGGGCAGACTGTAAAAACAATAAAGGTATAGCTCCATACCAAAAAGAGAAGCAAAATCTGAAAGTGTGCAAGCTCAAATGCCACTACTAAAACACACTTCTATTTAGCCATATAGCCCAATCATGGCTAATTAGTTTTAAATTGATTGTTGATAGGTTAGTGAATTCGATTTTCCAAACAACTTAATCTTGGCTTATCAGTAGTTAAATTAGGTTAGAAATTAAAGGTTCAAAAATGCTCAAAATCTGAACCTTAGTTCTCAAAAATAAGAATGAATCCAATTTGTTTCAAATCCTGAGTCAAAAAAGAATTAAAACTGGTTCTAATCAACTCAAATTCTGAACCAGAAAACAAGCAAAGAACAGCTCAGACAGAAGTAAAAACAGAGCTGAAAAAAGATGAAGGAAGTGCTGTAACTTTCAGATCTTAAGCCTTCCATTTTGTTATAATTTTCTGCAAAAATAATGTCTATGTGCATCTTGTTATTTTATGCCATAGATCAGCAACAAGTTAGACTGTCCAATCCTGACTTGTATGCTTTTAAATTTCTGAGAAACTAGTGAATAAAAATATGTTAGACTGTTTAATCCTAACAGATTAGTAGATTAGGTAGAGAAACATATGA
Organism: Pinus albicaulis; assembly: GCA_034641835.2. Taxonomy (NCBI): domain Eukaryota; kingdom Viridiplantae; phylum Streptophyta; class Pinopsida; order Pinales; family Pinaceae; genus Pinus; species Pinus albicaulis. Next base: position 150,457,803 of record CM076582.1, read on the forward strand.
ACTCAAATGTTTAATCTGAGTTCATGGAGATATAAGAAGTAGAAATAGATTAGTTTTATGCTTTCAAAAGAATAAAATGTTGTAAGATAGTTTGCCAATCCAAGTGCACTCTAAAGAAGAAAAAATGTTAGATCAGTAGGATTGGGTAGGTAGAAAGCTTGTGTTGATGAAGATCCATTATGTTTCATTGCTGCTAATATTTTGTCAGAGAAAAATAAGACCATCCAAATGAAGAAAAGGTAGCCCAATGGATTATACATTGATCAACCCCCAGAGAGTATAAGTATGAAATTCTTGATACCTTCAAGAAGGCACCATCCCCAAGTGGAGCCATTGTTAGCCACCTATAAAATTCTGACATGTCAACTGGTGGCTAAATGATTTTGGATAGCCTTCAAGAAACAATTTTATTGCCAAAATTGTTGGTGCTTAAAGTCTTCTGAATATATTCTATCCTTTGTTTAATCGTCACTGCTGTTTCCCTTTCAAATCTGAAAATCTGCTATTTTCATAAGGAAAAAGACTGCTGCAAAATCTCATTTTTCCCCTCCTTGATTCAAAACTAACCTTAATTTTTACCCCTTTATTCCCCATGGAATTCCTCTATTTTTTATGATTTCCCTGCTTCCCTTCATGAAAATCCCTTTTACAAAGTCTAAAACTCATTTTTAGACTTTACCGAAACCCCCAAATCCATCAAAAATCTTGAAAAAATTCATAAAAATAAGTTTGTTTAAAGTATGGACTTAAGCCCCTTTGGGCTAAGTCCTAAACCTCTTCCCCACCATATGCCTTGGTGCTAGAACCAAGCACTTGGCCAAATAGGTGCTTATCGCATCGCAAAAATTGGAGTGCATAAGTCTATTTCTTATGATAAAATCTCCGATGCGATTAAGCCCTTTGTGTATAACCCCCGATCGTATTATTTTTTCATATAACCGGTGGGCCCGCATCTGCCGCTTAAAAAATTGTAATAATCCATCTCCGATGCATTATTCCCTTTGTTAATTCAAAAACCCACTTTGCTAAGTTTTGGTCTAAAGCCTCTCGAAACCATGTTCTTAATGTAAAATGGGTAGATTAAAAAGCCCACATCAAAAGTTCTGATGCGATTGAAGTCCCTTTGTATAAACTCCGCCCCCCTCACTTCACTCCATATAACTTGCACCCGGGACCAAGAGTTCAAGACCCAAAGCGCTAATCGCATCAGAGAAAATCAAATGGTTAGATTTAAAATCCCGCATCTGAAGTTCCGATGCGATTAGCCCTTGTGCATATCAAACCTCGGTCCCATTCATTTCCATACACCCAACAGCCCTGCAGTCAGGCACCAGAACACTTCATATATATATAATAAACCCACCCCCGATACATCAAACCTTTGTATTATATTAATTTTTTGGTTTTCATAAAGTATTAAGGGTTTCCGCCGGAGCACAATTTAAAACAATCTTCGTCGTCGATCTAAAGCCATTCAAATGGCCCGCGCAGCATCGCATCGCAAGTTTCATCAGGCTCATTTTTGTGTCCCCTACGACTGATCATTCCCCGATCTATCGTGAATTTTTGATCTCCTCCCTACTTTCCCAGATCCAACGACCCACATTTGCTCTGATTATTAGCCTTCCTTCGCCTTCAAAATCCTCCAATTCACTCCCCACCATTGATTTGATCCTCGATCAACGGCCAGCGCTCAATCACTTCGGCGTCTCCATGTTCCTTGCCCCGCTGATGCCGATACCTCCAATTGCATCTGGACCGTCCATGTGTCCAGATCGGATGGTCCAGATCGCATCTCCCGACTTTGGTTAATTTTTATGCAGCCCTGCTCATAATGTTTTTTAGCCCATTACAGCGTTGATCTCTACAGATCAACGATCATTATTAACCCTTTCTCCTCTTTGTTATTATTTCATCCAACCCCCAGACTCAATCCTGGCCATCAATCTTCTACATCCAACAACCCATATTAAACCCGACAGGCCTACCTCCTGTGGGTCCTGCCTCCCTCCAGAACTAATCTCCGCCATTCAAATATTAGATCCGACGGCCTAGATTGAAACCACCCATCTTACTACTGCTCGCCCATCTATCTCATATCGCACTCATTCTCCACCGTCGGATCTGAGGCCCCAAATCTAAAGGCCCACATTCCATATCACGTAACTTTAAGCATGGAGGATGATTTTCAAAAATCACACGATATAGGTGGTTTTCTGATGCCACGTGTCGGGCGGGGACGCATATCGTGTTCCAAAAGGAAAAAATGCCTACCCGCCTTTTATCCATGTGAAAAATGTGGTTTTCATCCCCGAAACCACTTTTCCTTTTTTTCACTATGTTTCATCACGCGCGCTTCCCACTGTTGATCTCTTTGGATCAACGACCTAGATTTAATATGGCTTTACACTATCGCCCTCCACCCCCGCCAAAGGATTTTAACGCGTGATCTCCACCGTTGATCGCATGGGCCGATCTCATCCGATGGCCCACGATCATCCCGAACTCCCAACTCTATTTTTAACCATATTTCCTTCGAAACAAAGGTTTTAAACCATTTTCTTTGCATTTTCTCCCATTTCATTCTAAGCGGCCTTTCTCCATTATACGTCCCGGGTCGCCCCTGACTGTTGATCTCTATAGATCGACAGATCTGACTTATTTTCTCCCTCTTCTCTTCCTTCGACCTCCGCTAAACATATCCCCACCGTTGGATGTTGCCATCCAATGGCCATGCTCCAAGCCAAGCCTCCTAAGCAGTTTTTCCCAAATAACATAGGATTTCTTAATTATTTTGTATTTTGCAGGTGTTGAATGGTTTTTCCATTACATCAAAGGAAAACCAAAGGCCGGGGATGACAATCCCTTATGCCTCTAAACATAAAAGAGAAACCATTCACAAGGTTTAAACTCCACGTCTCGTCAATGCTTCATGGGCATTGAGGCCATGCGAGCCCTGTGCAGACCTGCACATCAACAAGACACACTAAATTAAGTAAAAACAAAAGAGTATCAGTGTTGAAGATTAAACACAACAGAAGAGAGGATTGAAGACATTTTTGGGGGATTACGGCTAAGATTGATTATCAAAAGCCTAATCCTCCAAATTAAACACAATTAAAGAAAATCAAAAAGATCTATCAGACGGAAAATCCTCCACCACCACATCAGAGGCAAATTGATTCCTCTCAGCTACCACAAAGCCACCTGTTACCTCAAGGCATTCAACAGAGGCCGAAGTTATTGATCAGAAAGAAGATATTAGCCTCAACGCAGCCGAACAGTTAATTCTGCCAAAGGAAGCTAATATGAACTACCAACAGAGTTATTGCAAAAGATGACACAGAGCCTTAAAGTCAACATAAGCTTCCAACAATCCAAAATAATTAATGTAAACCAATTTGTACAAAAAATTAGCTGTAGACTTCTCCCTTGAGCCCCTCAAAGGCCGAGAAGCATTAACTGTATTAATTGAACTCATAAGATCTTTTCTATCTTTCGACCTCCTCATTACTCTATAAAAACTTGTTGAGGAATCTATTGTAAACGTTGGTTGATTGTTTGATTACCAGTTGTAATACTGAAACTCTCTGAAATAAATACATAGTCTGTTGAAGTTGAAGAAGAAATTGAAGTCTTGGAAGCCCTGATGATGTTGTTGCATGCTTGTTCTTGAGAAGGCTCTATCATTGGATCCATGAGCTTGGATGTTGGTGAAGTATTCTGAACTATTTAATGTTTTCTCCTGTTTTCATTTTGTTCCATAATTTCTTACTACAGTAGGATGAAAGTTTTAGGCTAAGAAATGACTCCTGGAAGCACCTTAGACCTGTTTATCCTTCACTATTTTATGTTTTCTTCTGCTGAGGTATTTTAGAGTCTTTAATCTCTCTCTTTAGTCCTCATGCTTGTTTATTTCCTTAATAGTTTGAATAGTTGGTTTCAGCATGATTTATGGTTCTCCCTGCTTGTCTGCTGCCACTTAAAGGCTGTTATTGAAGTCTCCCTTTGAAGTATCTTTGTTTACAGTGAGCCAAGGAGGTCTGTTCTGATCATGCCCCTTGTCCTTGCTTGAACAGTTGGCTTAAAGGTATTTATAGTTGTGATCATAGATGTATTTAGGTGTTCCCTCTTCTATGACCATAATTATCAGTGAATCTTTTATGTTTTCTAAGTCATTTGAAATAAAATCTTTGAGGAAATAGGGTGTTCCCCGAATCTTAGATTTCATTTTAAAAGTTGTTTTGAAGTCATTATTTTCTTAAAGGTGTGATTTGTAGAATTCATGGTTAGCCCTATCTATCAAATAGCTCTTTATTGTTCAAGTTGTGCTTTCAAATTCCCTTTGTTGAAAATTAAACTTCTCTTTCCAAATCATTGATGTCCATCTCATTCCAAAACCAAAGGATCCTACGGCCAAGTTAGATTTTCCCTTTGATATCCCACATCCATTGATAAGTTTTTCATGACCTTTTTTTGACTCCATTTCCCAATGAAGCTGACATTTCCTCTTTCTATCTATCTTTCCTAGACCTTTTAGGTTCTGCTGTATCAATTCCAACCAAACAAATAAACAAACACTTGCACTTAATAACTAGTCTAAAACCAATACTCAAAGCACACAAGATAAACCTTTGCAAAAAATAATAATTTGAGAGATCCCTCTCTGAGAGCAGGAGGACTAGATCCTGTAACTCTAAAGATTGGTTCTGATGTTTCCTTGTCTTTTGATTTGCCAAACTTTCAAAACACGAGACACCAACACCATTAAGGTGAACATATCCCAAAATCCGACAACGGTCAAAGAAATCTCACTAGGGGTAGCATGTTCTCCAAATAAATAGTCTCTTACACCAAACTGTTACAAGAGTATAGAGATATCTTCGCATGGGACTACTCAGAAATTCCTGGGCTTAGTCCTACTATAGTAGAGCACCATATTGACACTTGGCCTAACATACCTCCAGTACGCCAGAAACAACATCAACTGCACCCATCTAAGGCATAAGCAATAAAGCGAGAAATTGACAAGCTTCAAAAAGACGGGTTTATCTACCCCATTGCCTATACGTCTTGGGTTTCCAACCCTATTCCTGTCATGAAAAAATAGGGCACAATACGCATCTGCTCTGATTTCCGGGATTTGAACAAAGCTTGTCCCAAAGACAATTACCCCAAACTATTCATCGACTAGGTCATCGATGCATGTGCTGGGCACGAGGCCCTATCCTTTATGGATGGATTCTCTGGATACAATCAAATCCAAATCCGCCACACGGATCGGTACAAAATCGCGTTCACCACCCCCTAGGGCACATTCGCATACAAGGTGATGCCATTTGGCGTAAAAAATGCTGGAGCCACCTTTCAAAGGGCCATGAATTATATATTTCATGACCTACCACACCTTATCCTCTCCTACTTAGACTACTTGATGGTCTGCTCTAAGAAGCACTCAGACCACCCTGAGGATTTGTGATTGGTATTCCAAAGACGTCGTCAATACAACTTACGCTTGAACCCCGTCAAGTATGTCTTCTGTGTGAGTGTAGGAAGACTCAAGTTTTATTTTGTCCCAGCAAGGAATCCGCGTGGACCCCCTCAAGGTCCAAGCCATCAAAGAGGTAACCTCCACCTTGAACCCTCAGACAACTCCAAAGTCTGCAAGGAAAGACCAATTTTCTAAGATGCTTCGTCCCAGACTATGCCACCTGCACTCAAGGGTTCTTGCACCTCCTTCACCAAGACATCCCCTTTAAATGGGATGACCATGCCCAAAAATCACTTGATGCAGAGAAGGAAACATTATCCTCAGCACCACTCATTAGTCCCCCAGACTACAACAAGGATTATATCCTATATCTATTAGCTTTCGAATCCACATTGGCCGGAGTATTGGTTGAGGAAGGATTAGATAGAAAGGAGCACGTAATATATTACGTCAGCAAAACCTTGTCAGGACTAGCATTGAGATATGAACCTAAAGAAAATACTGCCCTAGCATTAATCTATGCAGTCCAAAAACTTCGTCACTACATCATCTTAAAAACCACTACGGTTGTAGAAGATATTAACCCCATTAAATACCTACTCACGCGTTGCTTAATGAACCATAGGTACGCCCACTGGATAGTCATTCTCCAAGAATACGACTTAAAGTTTCGATCCCCCAAGAGAAAAAAGGCACTTGCCTTAGCAGAGATCATTACAGACCTCCCAGGACATTCCAAGGGATCAACAGTAGACGATTCGCTGCTAGACGAACACCTCTTCTTTGTAGCAACCAACGACCCTTGGTACGGAGACATCCTCCTATTATTTCGAACCCAAAATTTTAGACCTCATCTCACATGAGATGATCGTCGGTGCATACGCCAGCAAGCCCCCCGATATCTCCTTCTAGGAGATGTCTTATACCGGCGAGGAATTGACACCATTTTACGTCGATGTCTTACTCATAAACAAGCAGAACAAGCCCTTAATGACTACCATGGAGGCGCTTGTGGCGACCATCTATTAGGAATGGCTACCGCCCAGAAAATCCTACGAGCAAGATATTTTTGGCTCTCCCTATTCCGAGACTGCATCACAGCTATTAAAAGATGCAAACGATGCCAACGCTTCGTTCATAAGGCAAGAGCACCCCCTGCTCCTCTGCATCCTGTCATAGTAGTTGGCCCCTTTTGCAAGTGGGGGATCGACTTCATGACTTGCAACCCCTCCTCATCGGGCAACCATAAATACATCATTGTGGCTATCGACTATTTCACCGAGTGGGCCGAGGCCATGCCCACATACAACAACACAGTAGAAATCATTGCCCGATTTCTGTTTAACCACGTCATCGTTCGATTCGGCGTACCCAAAGATTTAGTCTCCAATCACGGAAAACACTTCGAGAATTAATTTTTTAAGGAAATATCTCATCACCTCGGATTCACCCACGAATTCGCTTCACCATACTACCCCTAGTCCAACAGACAGGTAGAAGTTATTAACAAAGTACTCAAAACTATGTTACAACGCATGTTGAATAACCATAAAACCAACTGGCACCATATGATCTTTTCAGCCCTATGGGCATACTGTACGATGGTAAAGATTTCCACTGGTTTTACTCCTTTCCATTTAGTATATGGGGTCGAGGCCATGATTCCCATAGAACGCGAGATCCCCAATTTTCATGTTGCCATCGAACTCCTTAATGACACTCAGCCTTTGGATTAGTGCCTAGTACAACTAGAGCTTGTCGACAAAAACCGACGACAGTCACTGTAGCATAACAAGGCCCATAAGAAAATGGTTAAAGTGTCATTTGACTGCCACATCACCCCTTGCTCGTTTACTGAGGGGGAATTATTCCTCTGCTATGATGTCACAAAAGAGGCCTTTGGGCCAGGAAAGTTCGAAACCTTGTGGAAAGGACTCTACATCATCAAACACTGCCTCTGATAAGGGGCATGCATCTTGATAGAATCGGACAGGACTTTCCTCACTAACTCTATCAATGGCCTTTACCTCAATAATTTCTACCCATAAGGGCCCCAACGACCCTTCCCCTAGAATAAGAGTACACAAAAAACCACCCAATCAAATTTTTTGACCCAAAGACTTAGATAAAAGTGCTCAAAGTATCAACATGGATCACCAAAATGAACCATATTTTGGATTTGCTGACGGAAGATCAAGATGGTCTCAAATTTTAGCCGTACCCGCCTGGGTCATTTATCACCTTGACCGATCACCACTATGTTCAAATTGTGTGTGTATCAGTTTAGCAACAAACATTCAGGAAAAATATGACACCGCCACTGGACTTATGTACGACGCCCTCCATCGGGGCATTCGTCGTATGCATATCTACCTAGATTCCCAGTTATTAGTATCACAGCTAAACCAAACATTTGAGACCAGAGACACACACCTGTTTAGAAAATATTTGCATGCCAAAAGATTAAGCAGACAATTTGATTACATTACATTTTCACATGTATCAAGGAATCAAAACCAAGCAGCTGATTGCATAGCTAACAATATCCTAGACTAGAATGCATCTCGAATAAGCCATCATACATAAAAACCAAAAATATAGACATCCATCAGCATAACACAACACATAAACCGAAACAGATGATACATCATGTAGAGCCGCAAAAACATCTCTCATATATATATCAAAAAATATATGTACATGAGTACAAAAATAGTGTTGTTGGCCCTCTGTCCAGCCCAAAGATACAAAAGTCATCAAAAATATGGGAAGCATCCTCATAACAGGTGTTTTCCCTGTGTAAAAGATACTCTAGGGGGGTGCCCCCTCAAGAGGAGCACCTGGACCCACCACTACTCCCGGTACCACCACCGAAGCCGTTGTCGCCACCGCGATTGCCACTCGATGTAGAGTGGGCCGATAATCCCTCTCACGGGCCATCACCGTCTCTAACCAAACCTCCTCAAGGTCATCCATGAAACCTCAAGCAGGCATACCGTGGGTCAAGCGGTCCACTCGACCAAAGAAGTCCTCAAGAGTGGCCACCTGAGCTGTCAGTACTACATTTCAAGCCTCAGCTGCATCAGCACGAGCTCACTTGGTAGCAACCTCTGCTGCAACCGAGCTTCTACCCTCACCAGAAGGGCCAGCACCATCCCCACCTAGTCCACCTACAACTCCTCCTCCCTGACCACCTCGAGGTTGGAGCGGAGGGTCGTGACCCACCAGTCGGGCCACGGGGTAACCTACCTCACCAACATCTGCACGAGTAACTGAAATAATTTCAGTGTTAATAAAAAAACACATAAGTACATAAATAATCAAACAAATGCAGAAAAAATATAACGCATACCTGCAGGTCCCAAAACATAATCGAAAGGGAGACCCATGTTTGGGTCACTCTGAAAGTCCATCCCTGCATACGGGTATGGCAAGAACATCTATGGATTGGCCTCAAACTAGGCCTCTATCGTGTCATTCCAATAATGAACCACCATTCCACCACCACCTCGTGGCATCACCAGAGGCCACCTCCTCATGTGTGGCTCCCGCGGCCCCCCAATAGGCACCGCCACCACTGACCTTGGCAGCACCACCCGCTCATACATGATGCTGCATAAGATACTAGCACATGCAAAAGAATTTGATCCACATTGGACCTTATTAAATTGCAACACCATGCCATAAAAAAAAACGGGTGAAATAAAAAAAATGCCTGCCCCTCAATCGGCATAAAACTCCAACCTGCGGGCCAGATGCCCAATGTGGAGAAACTGACCCTGCCATACACACAATAACTGCTAGAGCACACCGCTCTGCAACATCTGTCACTAATGCAATGCTGATGCATCTCTTGGTTAGAGGCACCCCTCCACAATGTCACCTCCAGAATCTAGCAAGGTTCACTCTCCCAGCAGGGAGTGGGTACCTCATAGCCTCACCTTGAGGCAGTAACCCAGTCACGAAATAGATAAATTTTTGAGGACGGATCACCAGGTTTGTCCCACGCAGCAAAAACATGTTTAACGTAACAAACAGTCCTGCAACCGTGGGAACTCATTCTCAGCAAATTTCAGAAGGCCCCATGCGGCCAACTGACGACGCACCACAGCATCAGCAGCTAGAGCATTCTGGATCTTGGGCCAGTATCGCTCTCTCCACACCAACTTGCCAACAAAAAAGGTACCCATCAGGACATATAAAAACATCAAAAATAGATAAAAATAAAAATTTTCTGTCATCATGGCCTTTGCGGGTCTATCCCTCAGGCAGGTGCGCCCTTGCACGCCTATATTTTTCACAGGCACACCTTTACGCACAAAAAGGAGGGAACAACGTGCCCTCGCACATTTTTCCCTCAGAATCACAAGCAAAGGAGGTTCCCTTTTGCTTAGATTTTCTGCGCAATCTAGGGAAAAAGGTCACTCAAAGGTTGTACAAACCTAATTTGTACAGCCCCTGGCACCCTCAAACTGAAGAAATTACAATGCAGGATGTCATGAAAGTTACCTCGGCATAATATCACTAGTCCCTGGTACACAGGCTGACCACAATGGGAATAAAGGCTCTGCAAGCACCTCTGATCTCCCAAAACATAGAAAGTACAAATGAATAGGATTAGGGCCATAATCCCATATTTATTGCCCTTTTCTAGAACTTAGGAGGTCCATAACAAGAGATCAGAAGGTTCATTCTGCAAACCGTAAGTTACACCATCATCATTATGCCATGACGAACGAAAGCGGTGCCACACATTTTCTTTCCAGGAAAAATATTTTTTTAGCGCCGGTAGGTATGCAACCTCCCATCTTCCTTTTTTAAAGCTCATGCATTTCAATAATGTTTGATGAAAAGAATATGCTTTCACTTGAGGTAGTTGTTTTTTCAGGAAGAACCCGCAAACTACTTACAACACCATCCACTAAAGGTTCTAGAGCAAGTATCATTCTACCCCCAGCATGATAGAGTTCGAGAAAAATTTGCATATCCTGACATTATTTCTCCATTAGAATTAAACCATAGGGTCCTCATACCTGACCGTGTTTATCATCACCTCACCCTGCACATGATAAACGTCCGTGTTGTTCGGCAGAGCCTCCCCTCCATGGCGCTCGTCGCCCAAAGTAGACCATATATCACAACACAAGTGACGCCATGGCCATACCATTTTAGTCTGGGAAGCACCTTGTGCCCATCCATTTATCATGCATAAGGTCAAGTTTACCATTCAAACTCAAACCCCCTTCCCGGACGACCAGGTTGTACAAGTAGATTGAGAGCGCACCTCCGTGTATTGCATTTGGCCCACCATACCTCTGTCAGCATTATCCCATCTGCGACACTCCTCCATCCGCTTCATCAACCATGCACATGAGAGCAACCAATGGGACCCCGACCCCCACCCCCAGCAAAACACCATCCTCACACCTTCATTGAGTGAACCCTTTCATGTTTCGAGGTACCCATCTCTGTGTTTTGTACAAACCAAACCTCATTATTTTATTCTTTTGGTAAGTGTACAAAGACCGCAAACGATGCACTTCGCCGCCTCGCCCTCATATTTCATATTTTACCCCATGGCAACAGTCCCTCATTCCCCTTGGTCAGAGTATTTCACCCCCACGCATGCACCATCATGACATTCATAGCTAGTTCACACCCTCCTTGGAGGTCCTACCGACTCCAGGGATTTTCCCTTCAGAAATAACTATGACTGTCGCCAAGATGCTAAAGTATACTCCGACCTCAGGCCACTGAATCCCCATCATTGGTTTTCATTCACCTCTCACCAACATGCATACATTAAACCCATCACATCTAGGTCCTCGACCGCTCAAGTCGATGACCCATGGCTCAGTTAAGGCTTCCTTTTTGTCGACCTTGACACCCCCCTTCCGAAAAGGAAGTGGTACCTTGGATCACCCCTCCCCATGCAAAGGGGTATCCTCAGGTGGCACTGTGGTAGACATCATTGGCCACAGATGTCATCGATCCTCCTGAAGTTCGACTACGAAAAAAGCTTTCATGTCAAGATGGTATCGTACCTTACAACCATTGCACTTTGATTAAAATATGTCGAAGACCCATGCCTCCATAAACGTCTCTGTCAACAATGCTTACACGGGAAGGTACCTGCCAATACATATGCATACATTGTGCAGCTATATGCCATACCAAGTTTACGCATATGGGTACTAAATTCCACCTATCGTCAAAGAAAAAACTCCCCTGAGGGCATCAACAATCGTCATCAACAACTGCCAACATCACTACCATGGTAGTGACGTAGACAACACATGTATCTGTCAATTTTTTTTAACTAGCCATAACATCACGAGGATGGGATATGCCCGCCCCATTGAAATTTTGTATATATGTTGTATATTTTGTTTGCTTGTAGGGGTCCCTTAGGCCATGGTCATCTAGGAAATGGTGCAAGTTGTTGTCAATTCCAAGATTCATGCAGTCCTCGCTCTCTCTCTGCGCATGATACAGAAAATAAACTAGAATGTATTTAGGCTATACAGTCCTTCCTAGACCTCACACATTAGGGGCAAAATATTAACACTGGAAAATCATACAGTAGAAGATGGCATTAATTAATGTCAAGCCTAAGGATTTACAAGGCAGGAACACATTATGGAATCAAGAAGTATTTAAAATCTCTAAGGTTTTGAGAAAATCAGATTTGAACTAGTCTTAAATGCTAAATTGTGCACTTAATCCTTCGAGAAGAGCACCTTCTGCGTGCCTTTTTTCCTTATAAGTGTGCATTCCTGAAAATGGAAAAATGTCACTTTCCAGGACCACACAAAGCAAAGGACAGTTACTCCTTATATGAAGCCGCCTAAGGACAACCACCGACACCTCCTTAGACACTATGTGAGCACAAAAAGGAATATTTGGAGCACACAATGGAATCATATCTCTCCCTTGGGTCACCATCCATCATGTACCAAGGGAGGGAAGGAGGATTTGAAATCCCCTATATAAAGCCACCAAGAGATGAAGAAATGGTGATCACATTGTTATGCTGGCTCGAATTGCCCAAGCAATACCAGCAGTGTGTGACTCAGAGCTAGAGATATAGGGGACTCAATTTTTGGCCACCCAAGAATCCTAATCCATCACAGCGGAGAGAGAGGGAGACTACATCAGAGGTAGAGCTTGGAAACCAACATCCTTGCATCGGGACCTAGAGCCATTGCCTAGGGGCCCTTTGGAAAATGGGTAAAATTTCTTCTCCATTTCAAACGTTTAATAAGAAGAGGCCTTTGAGCCATCATTTGCATTATTATCGTTTTGCGTCTCTTCAATATCTTCTGTATATTTTTGTTTTAGTTTTTAGTTTACTTTGAGCATACATTCACATATCTTTTCCTCTAGATTATATGCTTTTGAGCTCCACCACTTTCTTCCTATGACCAATAGTTTATAGGGGCAGACCACACCCCTTAAACTGGTGTGATTTCGTACACCCGTGCGTCAAATCCACCAATACACCCATGAATTCGCATCACCATACTACACCCAATCCAATGGGTAGGTAGAAGTTGTGAATAAATTCCTCAAAACTATGTTACAACGCATGGTGAATAACCATAAAACCAACTGGAACCATATGCTTTTCTCCGCCCTGTGGGCATATCGCATGGTCATGAAAACATCCACTGGTTTCACTCCCTTCCATTTGTTATATGGGGTCAAAGCCGTGATTCCCATAGAACGCGAGATCTTGAATTTACATGCTGCCATCGAACTCCTTGATGATACCCAACCTCTAGAACAACGTTTAGTACAACTAGATTTCATCGATGAAAGTTGACGACAGTCGCTGCAACACAACGAGGCCCACAAGAAATGGGTAAAATCATTGTTCGAACGCCACATCAACCCTTGCTCATTCACTGAGGGAGAGATATTCCTCCACTATGATGTCACAAAAGAAGCCTTGGGATCAGGAAAGTTTGAAACTGTGTGGAAAGGACCCTACATCATAAAACATTGCCTCCTCAAGGGGGCATACATCATGAATGAGGCGGACGGAACATGCCTCAGCAACCCCGTCAATGGCCTTTATCTCAAGAAATTATACCCATAAGGGCCAAGAAGGCCCACCCCTAGAGTCAACGTACATAGATCCAAACACTTTAAATTTTTTACCAAAAGACATGTCACAAAACGCGCTCTAGTGTCACAATGGATTATCAACCAAACCCTTCATATTTTTCGATGGAGCATCACGATGGTCTAAAATTTTAGCAGCAGCCGCCTGGGTTATCTATCACCCTGACTGATCACCACTCTACACCAATGGTATTTGTATCAGCTAACAACAAACAATTAGGCAGAATATGACACAATTATCGGACTTATGTGCGACGCCCTTAATCAGGGCATTTTCCATATGCATATCTACCTTGATTCCCAGTTAGTAGTGTCGCAATTAAACCAAGAATTTGAGATAAGGGATTCACATCTATTTAGTGTTGAATCTCTAATTAAACTGAGAGGGGGGGGTGAATCAGTTTAATACATTCCTGATCTTTTAAACTTTTCAATAAACTTATTTACACCTTCATTTCAAACTCTATTAGATGTGAGAGTAATCTTAGAATGTAATATGAAAGTATTAGTTTAATAGAGCAGTAGACTTAATTTGAGAGCAGCAGGTATTAAGCAAATGATACATATCAGATCAATACATAAATATCATGCACAGAGACACCAGATATAAGTGGAAACCCATAAAGGGAGAAAACCGCATCTTATTATTGTTGTGATGCAAAGGCAAGCTCCAACTCCCTCTCACTACTGTTTTTCTGCAAGCACCAACCTACAGGAGGCTCCTACCTCAATTCTGCAAGCTACAACTTGCAAGGAAGCACCAACTCCCTTCAGTTTTCTGCAGGCACCAACCTACAGGAGGCTCCAACCTCAGTCAGCTGCAGAAAAGTTCCAATTGCGATCAGAACACGGATGCGATTTGCATCTATTAACTCCTGCTTATAACAGGATCGGGTCCACCATTTCAATCGCAGCATTTTACAAAAGACATGCGATTGGGAACTCAGATGCGATTAGCATCTATTAACTCCTGCTTATAACAGGATCGGGTCCGCCATTTCAATCGCAACGTTTTACAAAAGACATGCGATTGGGAACTCGGATGCGATTAGCAATTAACTGTGGTATATAGCTCAATCGGGTCCAGACTTTAATCGGAGCACATAACAAAACTCCGCCGATTGAACCTTTTCTCCGATTGCGATTGGGGAGGGGTCACACCTTATAAGCCATTTCGTTTTGATAGAACCTTTGGTTAAAGTGCTCCGCTTGTATATAACTGATATATATTCTTATATATATTTTTCTGCTGGAGTGAAGCAATTCCCGGAATAATGTTTGTATTTGTTATATGTGCTCCGCCGGTTGGAGAGTGCGATTCCCAGAATATGGTTCTGTATTATATGTGTAACGCCCGGCTGGAGTCTGCGATTCCCGGAATAAGATTCGTGTTGTATAACGCTGGTTGGAGTGTGCGATTCCCGGAATATGGTTCTGTATTATATGCCGCTGGAGTGAAGCGATTCTCGGAATTTTGTAACTGCTCTCTGCCTCTGTCTCTGCCTCTGCTCCGCTGGTTGGAGAGTGCGATTCCCAGAATTTTGTAACTGCTCTCTGCCTCTATCTCTGCTTCTGTCACTCTGCCTCTGTCTCTATCTTCCGATAACAGTTCTTCACTGTGCTTCTATGACTGTTACATTTTGACTTTCTTCTTGCTGCCTCTATTGCTTTCGCTGTGCCTCTTTTGCCTTCCTTTTCTACAGCGCTGCCTCTTTTGCCTGAGTGCTGCCTCCTTTGCCATCAATGACAATATTTCCAACAGTCTCCCCCTTTGGCATTGATGGCAATCCACTTTCTCTGTTTGCTTTCTCTTTCTCTTGTTGCTTGCTCTTCCTCCTGCTATTTGTTCTTCCTCCCCCTTTGACATCAATGGCAAAGGATGTCTCCTCATCCCTCCGTATGGGTTCTGTCGTTGTATTTCCTTTCTCTGAGTTACGTTTAGGTCCTCTTCTGCCGAAATTGGACTATGCTGTGTTTCATTTGTAGTGCCTGTAATATGTGCTTGATTGCAGATAGAGATGATGCATTTTACGATTGAAAGGTTCTCGTTAGTTTTCCGAATGGCCGATAACATTGATACGTTCGATCCCCGTGGACTCGTTTGTTTTATCTTGTCACGTTCTCCCCCTGGAATGATATCTTCGTTTTGTTCTCCCCCTGAGACTGTACTTTCTTTTCATATTAGAGAATAGTATCTACAGATACTACCCCTAGTTTGTCTCTCAAGTATTCGAATGGTTCTCTGGCAAGTGGTTTGGTAAATATATCTGCTATCCGTTCTTTCGTTGATACATAGTCCAGTTTAACTATCTTCTGAGCCACTTGTTCTCGGAGAAAATGATACTTGATTGGTATATGTTTAGTTTTTGAGTGAAGCACATGATTTTTTGATATACTTATAGCACTTGTATTATCACATTTGATTGAGATAGGTTCATCAATGCTTACCTTCATGTCTTGGAGGGTTTGCTTCATCCACATGACTTGTGTACAACATGCTGTTGCTGCTATATATTCTGCTTCAGCTGTAGACAGAGAGATAGATGTTTGTTTCTTGCTTAACCATGCCACCAGACTTTCTCCTAGATAGAATGCACCTCCACTTGTACTCTTCCTATCATCCACACAGCTGGCCCAATCTACATCTGTGTATGCTGTCAAGATGAAGCTTTTTCCTTTAGGATACCAAAGCCCATATTGTGCAGTTCCTTGTAGATATCTGAGTATTCTTTTTACTGCCAGAAGATGGTTTTGTTTTGGTGCTGCTTGATATCTTGCCACTAGTCCTACTGCTAGCATGATGTCTGGTCTTGAAGCTGTCAAGTACAGCAGGCTTCCTATCATGGATCTGTAGAGTTTTTGATCTACATCTGCAGACCTATCATCAGCACACAGCTTGCATCTCGTGATCATGGGGGTTGTCATTGGTTTGCAATCCTCCATTTTGAATTTTTTCAGCATTTCTTTTAAGTATTTTTCTTGAGAAATGAATGTGCCAGTGTTCTTTTGCTGAATTTGCAGTCCCAAGTAGAAACTGAGTTCTCCAATCATAGACATTTCAAACTCTGTTTTCATCTCATCAGCAAACCCTTTTGCTAGTTCATCTTTGTTTCTTCCAAACATAATGTCATCAACATATACAACAACAATTAGGAGTTCATTTTCATGCGCTTTTATGTATAGATTGTTGTCTACTCCACCTCTCTTAAAACCCTGTTTTTGCAAATATTTGTCCATTCTTGAGTACCAAGCACGAGGAGCCTGTTTCAGTCCATATAGGGCCTTCTTCAGTCTGCACACATAGTCTTCTTTGTCTGTCAATGAGAAGCCTTCTGGTTGTTCCATGTACACTTCTTCTAGATCTCCATTAAGAAAAGCAGACTTTACATCCATTTGATATACCTTGAAGTCTTGGTAACATGCAAATGCCAGGAACATTCTGATAGCTTCCATTCTAGTTGCTGTGGGCAAATAGTTTTATCATAATCAAGTCCTTCTATTTATATCCTTTGCACTGTAAATTATTTTTATTCCCATTATCAGTTCCGCCATTCATTTTGTTTTTGAATACCCATTTTGAACCAATGATATTTTTCTCAATAGGTCTAGGAACTAGTTCCCAGGTATTGCTCTTCTCAATTTGGTCCAATTCTTCATTAATTGCTTTTATCCAATACTTGTCCTTGCTGGCTTCGTCAAATTTCTTTGGCTCTATTTGTGATAGCATGGCTATGTATACTTCTTCTGTTTGTTCTGTTAGCCGCCTTCTTGTCTGGACTCCTGCTTTCTTGTCCCCTATGATCTGATCTTCAGGATGATTCTTCTGAGTGTATCTTGAGGGGGTTTTCGAGCTCAGCTCTGCATCATCTGTTGTCTTGCTTGTTTCATCATCATCCTTGTCTTCCTCTTCATGATTTTCTGATGGACTGCAGCAGTCTGTATTTCTTGTATTGTTTGGAAGTTCTTCATCAAATCTCACATCAATACTTTCAACTATCTTCCGAAGGATCTTGTTGTAGCACCTGTACCCTTTGATTTTGGAAGCATATCCTAGAAAAATCCCTTCATCTGCTCTTGCATCAAATTTCCCAAGGTTTTCATCATTATTCTTTATGTAACACTTGCTACCAAAGACTCTGAAATGTTTTATTGAAGCTGGCTTTCCATGCCATAGTTCATATGGAGTCTTGTCACTTCTTGGCCTTAAGTGAGCTTTATTAAGGATATGTACTGCTGTGTGTACTGCTTCTGCCCATAAGGTTTGAGCAATATTATTCTCTTGCATCATAGCTCTGGCTATTTGTTGTACAGACCTGTTTTGTCTCTCTGCTACTCCATTCTGCTGAGGTGTCCCTGCAATAGTAAATTGTTGTTTTATTCCATGTTCATTACATAGGTCTGCAAAGTCATAATCTGTGAATTCTCCTCCTTTGTCTGATCTGATACATTTCAGCTTGCATCCAGTTTGATTTTCTGCTAATGCTCTGAATATCTTAAATTTTTCCAATGCTTCTGATTTATTTTTGAGAAAGGCAACCCATGTCATTCTGGAGAAGTCATCTATAATCAGCATGAAATAGGATTCTCCACTTGGTGTTCTAGTTCTAGCAGGTCCACACAGGTCCATGTGCACAAGCTGGAGTGGTCTTCTTGTTGACAACTCCTCTTTAGATTTAAAGGATGTGCGGGTCTGTTTCCCCAATTGACAAGATTTGCATATAGTACTTGAAGGCCTTTTTATTTCTGGCATGTCTTTGACAGCTTTCTTCTTGCTCAATTTGATGATATGGTCAAAGCTGAGATGTCCCAATCTCCTATGCCACAACCATGACTCCTCAATTTTGCTAAGATGGCAGGCTTCATCTTCCTCTTTCACTATGTATACATTGTTCTCTGTTCGAACACCTTTGAGCAGAGTCTTTCCTGTTGTGCTTGACCTGACTACACAATCTTGTGCTCTAAAAATAACTTCACAAATTTCTTTAATGCTAATATCCGACGAACACTCGCAAATTTTCTTTCAGTCCATCCACAAATAGTACCTCTTGGGATTTTCCTCTGCCATTGTCTATGCTGACTGAGCCTTTTCCCTTGATCTTTCCTGATTTATCATTACCAAAAATAACATTGCCAGATTTCTTTTCATCAAGTGTTATAAACTTGCTTCTGTCTCCAGTCATGTGTTTGGAGCAGCCACTATCCAAGTAGCACTGGCTTTTCAGATCTTGAGCAGTTAGAGCCAGGTCACAGTTATTCACCTTCTTTATCCACTGGAGGCCCCCTTTTGAACATTTGATTATAGTTTTTGCAGAATTGTGAGCATGAACAAAATTGCTTTGACTCATAAACCTCCTTGAGGTATTAAACATCAGTCTTTGTCTATACCTTTTACATTCAATAATTTTATGGCTAAATTCCTTACAATAAAAACATTAACCATAGAAATTATTTGCATACCTGATGTAAGGTTTTTTTCTCCATATGTTTGTTTGAGATAGCCTCTTCACTGTTTGCATCTCTTGCAGGTTTGAATTACTCTTCCTTGCATAACAATATGTAGCAATGTGCCCTGGCTTGTGGCAGACATAGCAGGTGGCATTCTTCATAGGAGGGAAGAATTTCCTCTGATGACTTCCAAATTTGATATACTTAGGGGCATATGATTCTTTTTCTGCCATCTTAGTATTCATTATATTCTTTGTTACTAGAGGTTTCTTCTACTCTCTATCTCTCTTATTGCAGATTTCTTCTTTTGTAGGAATTATTTGAGCTACTTCCTCATCCTTCTTTGCTTTTACAAAATTAATCTCTCTGTCAACCTTTTCTTTTCCTTTACTTGATTCTCCTTCGTAGCCTATTCCAATCTTTATCATAGGGGATCTTTGAGCAACCAAAATTTCATTCAACTTAATAGAGCTTGTTGTTTGAGAAGGGTATATAGAAACTTTCTGTTGGGCATTTTCTAATTTCTTTCCCAGACACAGAATTTCTTCTTCCGGCTTCTCTTGTTCTTGAGATTTATCTTTGATTTGCTGAAGTAACATATCTTCTATCTTCTTGGCTTCTTCAAGCTTTACCTTCAGCTGCATGAGGACTTCTGAATTTTGTTCTTCTTTCACACATTTTAGGAGAATCTCTTTTTGTTTTCTACATTTTAGTTTGAGTCTGTCAATCTCCTCCAGAGCACTTCTTAGCTCCCCCTCAAGGTCTACTTCCCCTTCTTCTTCTTCATCTTCTAGTAGGAGTCCCTCAAGATCTTCTATGGCCATCAATAAAAATTCCGAGGTTCCTTCTTCACTTGAGGGTTCATCTGAGTCTTCAGATGCACTGCTGTCTTGCTGAGCATAGAAGGATTTTTCTGCTGAATTTCTTTCCTTTCTGCCAGAACTTTGATGTGTCTTTCTCTGATTCTTGAGCTTGATTTCTTACTTTCTTGTGAGGACATTTAGCAGCATAATGTCCAACTCTTCCACAGTTAAAGCATTTGAAGGGAAGTTTACCTTTGTATCTACCCGAGCCTCTATCCAATTTCTTGACAAATTTAGCCTCTTCTTCATCAGAGCAAGAGCATATTTCTTCCTTTTCTTCTTTCCTTTTTTCTGTTTTGAATGCTGCTTCCCTTGTACTTGGCTTCTTCTGTGGGAGCCTCATTTCATAGGCTGTTAGATTTCCAAGTATCCGATTCATGGTCAAAGTCTCCCAATCCACTGTCTCTTCTATTGCAGATACCTTGGGATTAAATCTGGATGGGAGTGATCTTAGAATATTTTGCACAACTATACTTTCTGGTATGGTTTCTCCAAGAGCTTTCATATTGTTAACAATTTCTGCAACTTTTAAGAAGAAGCCGCCAACATCTTCATCATCATTCATTTTTAAGTTTTCAAACTGGGCTCTATATACTTGAAGTTTGGCAGTTTTTACTTTCTGGTCTCCCTCATGTATGTCTTCAAGAGTATCCCATATTTTCTTGGCAGTGTCTTTGTGCATTACTTTAATAAACTCTGCTTCACATAATCCATTTAGGATGGCATTCATGGCTTTTGCATTAGCTACAAAGTCTTGTTTTGCGTCCTTTTCTGAGTCAGTTGCCTTCGGGGCATATCCTAATTCCACAGCAGCCCAGACTTCTATTCCTAGAGACATTATGTATGTCTTCATTCTGATTTTCTAGAAAGCATAATTTTCACCGGTGAAGAAAGGGGCTTTATTGGTTGAGCATCCTTCTTTACTAGCCATCTTGGGAACCTAGGATCTCCTTTCAGTTGTTAGACTTGTACAAAGGAACTTGCTCTGATACCAATTGTTGAATCTCTAATTAAACTGAGAGGGGGGGGTGAATCAGTTTAATACATTCCCGATCTTTTAAACTTTTCAATAAACTTATTTACACCTTCATTTCAAACTCTATTTAATGTGAGAGTAATCTTAGAATGTAATCTGAAAGTATTAGTTTAATAGAGCAGTAGACTTAATTTGAGAGTAGCAGGTATTAAGCAAATGATACATATCAGATCAATACATAAATATCATGCACAGAGACACCAGATATAAGTGGAAACCCATAAAGGGAGAAAACCACATCTTATTATTGTTGGGATGCAAAGGCAAGCTCCAACTCCCTCTCACCACTGTTTTTCTGCAGGCACCAACCTACAGGAGGCTCCTACCTCAATTCTGCAAGCTACAACTTGCAAGGAAGCACCAACTCCCTTCAGTTTTCTGCAGGCACCAACCTACAGGAGGCTCCAACCTCAGTCAGCTACAACTGACGACTATCAAGCCGCAACTTGATAGGGAAGCTCCAACTTCCTCAATTTATCAAACTGAAAGTTTGCTGATTTACCTCAGATATCAACCCTGTTCTGTAGCTTCTCCTTCTGTTCTGCTTTTCTTAATCTTCTCTGTCTTACTCTTCTATATTCTGCCTTCTCTCGATTTACTCTCACTTCCTTTTCTTGAATATCAAGATCATATTATTTATAGATTTCTTCACATGACTGTTTGTATTCTGCTTGGAATTTGAAATGGAAAGTCATGTCTCTTTGCCTTCTGCCTTCTCACTCCTTTTATCAGCTTACTCAGAAATTATAACTGTAGGTGTCAATTTTAACATTACAGTGGGAATTTGTTTTCTCTCGGAGACTTGCCAATGCATCACAAACAATAAAACCAATTAAAACATTTACATTCGAATTATAATGTGAATTCCAGCTCACTTATTTTGTCTCTTGGTTTGCTGCACATTTGTCTTTTCTGTGACTGTGTTTTGACTCTTTTATGCTCTATATGCTTTTCTGTCCTCTGCTGTGGTGTAATTGCTGCATACGTGTAACAGTGCTTTTATATCAGTGCCTCTTAGAAAAATACGTGACTGCTGACTTGCAGCAACTGTCTTGTTGATGTGGAACTTTCCGCAAGCGGAACAGACATATATCACAGTCATTGTATATTAAGAATCACCCTCCCGTTAAGCTAAGGCCCGTGGGTCTACAGACCACATGGCTTATCGCAACAGCATTATATATATATATATATATATATATATATATATAACAACGCCCTTTCATATATATATGAGTAATTTCAACACTCGGCATACATACAAACTTCCTTTAAAAAAAAACTTAAATCAATTCTCGGCATTATATAATAAAAACTCTTTAAACAAATAAGAACTCCTTTCGGGCTCACTCGCTGATCTTTCCGATGTGATGTATCACTCCTCAGCCTCTTCCGATTGCGATTATTCACTGTTATGGCGAAACTTCAAACATATATCAGTCTTGGCTTATAAACCCATCGGGTCCGGCCTTTCAATCGCAATCGCAAATCTTTGTTAACATGTTCCAGAACTCAAACCTATCAAGTCACAATTTATCAGTCCATCGGGTCCGATTCTCAATCGCAATCGCAACTTTCTGTTGTGATGTTCCGATGCTCCACTTTACCTCCGATGCGATTGATCATGGAACTGAAACATTTGTTAGTCATAATTTATAAGCCCATCGGGTCCGGGCTTCAATCGCAATCGCAAGTCTTTAACATATGTTCCGATTGACCAGTGCCGATGTGATTTGACCGTAACTCAAATATGTATTAACCACCGTTTATACACCCATCGGGTCCGGAACTTCAAACAAATGCAATCGGGGCGCATAATAGAAAAGTTCCGATTGCGATCAGAACACGGATGCGATTTGCATCTTTTAACTCCTGCTTATAACAGGATCGGGTTCGCCATTTCAATCGCAGCGTTTTACAAAAGACATGCGATTGGGAACTCGGATGCGATTAGCATCTATTAACTCCTGCTTATAACAGGATCGGGTCCGCCATTTCAATTGCAGCGTTTTACAAAAGACGTGCGATTGGGAACTCGGATGCGATTAGCAATTAACTGTGGTATATAGCTCAATCGGGTTCGGCCTTTAATCGGAGCACATAACAAAACTCCGCCGATTGAACCTTTTCTCCGATTGCGATTGGGGAGGGGTCCCACCTTATAAGCCATTTCGTTTTGATAGAACCTTTGGTTAAAGTGCTCCGCTTGTATATAACTGATATATATGCTTATATATATTTTGCCGCTGGAGTGAAGCGATTCCCGGAATAATGTTTGTATTTGTTATATGTGCTCCGCCGGTTGGAGAGTGCGATTCCCGGAATTTTGTAACTACTCTCTGCCTCTGTCTCTGCTTCTGTCACTTTGCCTCTGTCTCTATCTTCCGATAATGGTTCTTCACTGTGCTTCTATGACTGTTACATTTTGACTTTCTTCTTGCTGCCTCTATTGCTTTCGCTGTGCCTCTTTTGCCTTCCTTTGCTACAATGCTGCCTCTTTTGCCTGAGTGCTGCCTCCTTTGCCATCAATGACAATATTCCCAACAGTCTCCCCCTTTGGCATTGATGGCAATCCACTTTCTCTGTTTGCTTTCTCTTTCTCTTGTTGCTTGCTCTTCCTGTTTGCTATTTGTTCTTCCTCCCCCTTTGACATCAATGGCAAAGGATGACTCCTCATCCCTCCGTATGGGTTCTATCGTTGTATTTCCTTTCTCTGAGTTACGTTTAGGTCCTCTTCTGCCGAAATTGGACTATGCTGTGTTTCATTTGTAGTGCCTGTAATATGTGCTAGATTGTAGACAGAGATGATGCATTTTACGATTGAAAGGTTCTTGTTGCTTCTGAATGCTGATAATATTGATAATGCTGATCCTGTGGACTTGTTTTATGCTTATCTTGCTGGCTGTTCTCCCCCTGGAATGATATATTCGTTTTGTTCTCCCCCTGAGACTGTACTTTCTCTTCATATTAGAGAATAGTATCTACAGATACTACTCCTAGTTTGTCTCTCAAGTATTCGAATGGTTCTCTGGCAAGTGGTTTGGTAAATATATCTGCTATCTGTTCTTTCGTTGATACATAGTCCAGTTTAACTATATTCTGAGCCACTTGTTCTCGGAGAAAATGATACTTGATTGGTATACGTTTAGTTTTTGAATGAAGCACAAGATTTTTAGATATACTTATAGCACTTGTATTATCACATTTGATTGAGATAGGTTCATTAATGCTTACCTTCATGTCTTGAAGTGTCTGCTTCATCCACATGACTTGTGTGCAACATGCTGCTGCTGCTATATATTCTGCTTCAGCTGTAGACAGAGAGATGGATGTTTGTTTCTTCCTTAGCCATGCCACCAGACTTTCTCCTAGATAGAATGCACCTCCACTTGTACACTTCCTATCATCCACACAGCTGGCCCAATCTGCATCTGTGTATGCTGTCAAGGTGAAGCTTTTGCCTTTAGGATACCAAAGCCCATATTGTGCAGTTCCTTGTAGATATCTGAGTACTCTTTTTACTGCCAGAAGATGGTTTTGTTTAGGGGCGGCTTGATATCTTGCCACTAGTCCTACTGCTAGCATGATGTCTGGTCTTGAAGCTGTCAGGTACAGCAGGCTTCCTATCATGGATCTGTAGAGTTTTTGATCTACATCTGCAGACCTGTCATCAGCACACAGCTTGCATCCCGTGATCATGGGGGTTGTCATTGGTTTGCAGTCCTCCATTTTGAATTTTTTTCAGCATTTCTTTTAAGTATTTTTCTTGAGAAATGAATGTGCATGTGTTCTTTTGCTATATTTGCAGTCCCAAGTAGAAACTGAGTTCTCCAAACATAGACATTTCAAACTCTGTTTTCATCTCATCAGCAAACCCTTTTGCTAGTTCATCTTTGTTGCTTCCAAACATAATGTCATCAACATATACAACAACAATTAGGAGTTCATTTTCATGCGCTTTTATGTATAGATTGCTGTCTACTCCACCTCTCTTAAAACCTTGTTTTTGCAAATATATCTCCAGTCTTGAGTACCAAGCACGAGGAGCCTGTTTCAGTCCATATAGGGCCTTCTTCAGTCTGCACACATAGTCTTCTTTGTCTGTCAATGAGAAGCCTTCTGGTTGTTCCATGTACACTTCTTCTTCTAGATCTACATTAAGAAAAGCAGACTTTACATCCATTTGATATACCTTGAAGTCTTGATAGCATGCAAATGCCAGGAACATTCTGATAGCTTCCATTCTAGCTACAAGGGCAAATGTTTCATCATAATCAAGTCCTTCTATTTGTGAGTATCCTTTGCAGACCAGCCTTGCTTTATTCCTGATTACTTGTCCTTGCTCATTCATTTTGTTTTTGAATACCCATTTTCAACCAATGATATTTTTCTCTATAGGTCTAGGAACTAGTTCCCAGGTATTGTTCTTCTCAATTTGGTCCAATTCTTCATTCATTGCTTTTATCCAATACTTGTCCTTGCTGGCTTCTTCAAATTTCTTTGGCTCTATTTGTGATAACATGGCTATGTATACTTCTTCTGTTTGTTCTGTTAGCTGCCTTCTTGTCTCCTATGATCTGATCTTCAGGATGATTCTTCTGAGTGTATCTTGAGGGGGTTTTCGAGCTCAGCTCTGCATCATCTGTTGTCTTGCTTGTTTCATCATCATCCTTGTCTTCCTCTTCATGGTTGTCTGATGGACTGCAGCAGTCTGTATTTCTTGTATTGTTTGGAAGTTCTTCATCAAATATCACATCAATACTTTCAACTATCTTCCGAAGGATCTTGTTGTAGCACCTGTACCCTTTGCTTTTGGAAGCATATCCTAGAAAAATCCCTTCATCTGCTCTCGCATCAAATTTCCCAAGGTTTTCATCATTATTCTTTATGTAACACTTGCTACCAAAGACTCTAAAATGTTTTATTGAAGCTGGCTTTCCATGCCATAGTTCATATGGAGTTTTGTCACTGCTTGGCCTTAAGTGAGCTTTATTAAGGATATGTACTACTGTGTGTACTGCTTCTGCCCAGAAGGTTTGAGCAATATTATTCTCTTGCATCATAGCTCTCGCTATTTGTTGTACAGACCTGTTTTGTCTCTCTGCTACTCCATTCTGTTGATGTGTCCCTGCAATAGTAAATTGTTGCTTTATTCCATGTTCATTACATAGGTCTGCAAAGTCATAATCTGTGAATTCTCCTCCTCTGTCTGATCTGATACATTTCAGCTTGCATCCAGCTTGATTTTCTGCTAATGCTCTGAATATCTTAAATTTTTCCAATGCTTCTGATTTATTTTTGAGAAAGGCAACCCATGTCATTCTGGAGAAGTCATCTATTATCAGCATTAAATAGGATTCTCCACTTGGTGTTCTAGTTCTAGCAGGTCCACACAGGTCCATGCGCACAAGCTGGAGTGGTCTTCTTGTTGACAACTCCTCTTTAGATTTAAAGGATGTGCGAGTCTGTTTCCCTAATTGACAAGATTTGCATATAGTACTTGAAGGCCTTTTTATTTCTGGCATGTCTTTGACAGCTTTCTTCTTGCTCAATTTGATGATATGGTCAAAGTTGAGATGTCCCAATCTCCTATGCCACAACCATGACTCCTCAAGTTTTCTAAGATGGCAGGCTTCATCTTCCTCTTTCACTATGTACATTGTTGTCTGTTCGAACACCTTTGAGCAGAGTCTTTCCTGTTGTGCTTGACCTGACTACACAATCTTGTGCTCTAAAAATAACTTCACAGCCTTTGTCACACATCTGACTGGCACTCAGTAAATTTGCTTTCAGTCCATCCACAAATAGTACCTCTTGGGCTTTTCCTCTGCCATTGTCTATGCTGACTGAGCCTTTTCCCTTGATCTTTCTTGATTTATCATTACCAAAAATAACATTGCCAGATTTATTTTCATCAAGAGTTATAAACTTGCTTCTGTCTCCAGTCATGTGTTTGGAGCAGCCACTGTCCAAGTACCACTGGCTTTTCAGATCTTGAGCAGTTAGAGCCAGGTCACAGTTATTCACCTTCTTTATCCACTGAAGGCCCCCTTTTGAACATTTGATTATAGTTTTTGCAGAACTGTGAGCATGAACAAAATTTCTTTGACTCATAAACCTCCTTGAGGTATTGAACATCAGTCTTTGTCTATACTTTCTACATTCAATAATTTTATGGCCAAATTCCTTACAATAAAAACAATAACCATAGAAACTATTTGCATACCTGATGTAAGGTTGTTTTCTCCATTTGTTTGTTTGAGATAGCCTCTTCACTGTTTGCATCTTTTGCAGGTCTGAATTACTCTTCCTTGCATAACAATATGCAACAATGTGTCCTGGCTTGTGGCAGACATAGCAGGTGGCATTCTTCATAGGAGGGAAGAATTTCCTCTGATGAATTCCAAATTTGATATACTTAGAGGCATATGATTCTTTTTCTGCCATCTTAGTATTCACTATATTCTTTGTTACTAGAGGTTTCTTCTGCTCTCTATCTCTCTTATTGCAGATTTCTTCTTTTGTAGGAATTATTTGAGCTACTTCCTCATCCTTCTTTGTTTTTACAAAAATAATCTCTCTGTCAACCTTTTCTTTTCCTTTACTTGATTCTCCTTCGTAGCCTATTCCAGTCTTTATCATAGGAGATCTTCGAGCAACCAAAATTTCATTCAACTTAATAGAGCTTGTTGTTTGAGAAGGGTATATAGAAACTTTCTGTTGAGCATTTTCTAATTTCTTTCTCAGACACAGAATTTCTTCTTCCAGCTTCTCTTGTTCTCGAGATTTATCTTTGATTTGCTGAAGTAACATATCTTCTATCTTCTTGGCTTCTTCAAGCTTTACCTTCAGCTGCATGAGGACTTCTGAATTTTTTTCTTCTTTCACACATTTTAGGAGAATCTCTTTTTGTTTTCTGCATTTTAGTTTGAGTTTGTCAATCTCTTCCAGAGCACTTCTTAGCTCCCCCTCAAGGTCTACTTCCCCTTCTTCTTCTTCATCTTCTAGTAGGAGTCCCTCAAGATCTTCTATGGCCATCAATAAAAATTCTAAGGTTCCTTCTTCACTTGAGGGTTCATCTGAGTCTTCAGATGCACTACTATCTTGCTGAGCATAGAAGGATTTTCTGCTGAATTTCTTTCCTTTCTGCTAGAACTTTGATGTGTCTTTCTCTGATTCTTGAGCTTGATTTCTTACTTTCTTGTGAGGACATTTAGTAGCATAATTTCCAACTCTTCCACAGTTAAAGCATTTGAAGGGAAGTTTACCTTTGTATCTACCTGAGCCTCTATCCAATTTCTTGACAAATTTAGCCTCTTCTTCATCAGAGCAAGAACATATTTCTTCCTTTTCTTCTTTCTTCTTTTCTGTTTTGAATGCTGCTTCCCTTGTACTTGGCTTCTTCTGGGGGAGCCTCATTTCATAGGCTGTTAGATTTCCAAGTATCCGGTTCATGGTCAGAGTCTCCCAATCCGTTGTCTCTTCTATTGCAGATACCTTGGGATTAAATCTGGATGGGAGTGATCTTAGAATCTTTTGCACAACTATACTTTCTGGTATGGTTTCTCCAAGAGATTTCATATTGTTAACAATTTCTGCAACTTTTAAGAAGAAGCTGCCAACATCCTCATCATCATTCATTTTTAAGTTTTCAAACTGGGCTCTATATACTTGAAGTTTGGCAGTTTTTACTTTCTGGTCTCCCTCATGTATGTCTTCAAGAGTATCCCATATTTTCTTGGCAGTGTCTTTGTGCATTACTTTAATAAACTTCGCTTCACATAATCCATTCAGGATGGAATTCATGGCTTTTGCATTAGCTACAAAGTCTTGTTTTGCGTCCTTTTCTGAGTCAGTTGCCTTCGGGGCATATCCTAATTCCACAACAGCCCATACTTCTATTCCTAGAGACATTATGTATGTCTTCATTCTGATTTTCCAGAAAGCATAATTTTCACCGGTGAAGAAAGGGGCTTTATTGGTTGAGCATCCTTCTTTACTAGCCATCTTGGGAACCTAGGATATCCTTTCAGTTGTTAGACTTGTACAAAGGAACTTAGCTTTTATACCAATTGTTGAATCTCTAATTAAACTGAGAGGGGGGGGGGGTGAATCAGTTTAATACATTCCTGATCTTTTAAACTTTTCAATAAACTTATTTACACCTTCATTTCAAACTCTATTTGATGTGAGAGTAATCTTAGAATGTAATCTGAAAGTATTAGTTTAATAGAGCAGTAGACTTAATTTGAGAGCAGCATGTATTAAGCAAATGATACATATCAGATCAATACATAAATATCATGCACAGAGACACCAGATATAAGTGGAAACCCATAAAGGGAGAAAACCACATCTTATTATTGTTGTGATGCAAAGGCAAGCTCCAACTCCCTCTCACCACTGTTTTTCTGCAGGCACCAACCTACAGGAGGCTCCCACCTCAATTCTGCAAGCTACAACTTGCAAGGAAGCACCAACTCCCTTCAGTTTTCTGCAGGCACCAACCTACAGGAGGCTCCAACCTCAGTCAGCTACAACTGACGACTATCAAGCCGCAACTTTATAGGGAAGCTCCAACTTCCTCAATTTATCAAACTGAAAGTTTGCTGATTTACCTCAGATATCAGCCCTGTTCTGTAGCTTCTCCTTCTGTTCTGCTTTTTTTTTTTTAATCTTCTCTGTCTTACTCTTCTATATTCTGCCTTCTCTCGATTTACTCTCTCCTCTTTTTGAATATCAAGATGATATTATTTATAGATTTTCTCACATGACTGTTTGTATTCTTCTTGGAATTCGAAATGGAAAGTCATGTCTCTTTGCCTTCTGCCTTCTCACTCCTTTTATCAGCTTACTCAGAAATTATAACTGTAGGTGTCAATTTTAACATTACAGTGGGAGTTTGTTTTCTCTCGGAGACTTGCCAATGCATCACAAACAATAAAAACAATTAAAACATTTACATTCAAATTACAATGTGAATTCCAGCTCACTTATTTTGTCTCTTGGTTTGCTGCGCATTTGTCTTTTCTGTGACTGTGTTTTGACTCTTTTCTGCTCTGTATGATTTTCTATCCTCTGCTGTAGTGTATTTGATGTATACGTGTAAGAGTTCTTTTATATCAATGCCTCTTAGAAAAAATACGTGACTGCTGACTTGCAGCAAGTGTCTTGTTGATGTGGAACATTCCGCAAGCGGAACGGACATATATCACAGTCATTGTATATTTATAATCTCCCTCCCGTTAAGCTGAGGCCCGTGGGTCTACAGACCACATGGCTTATCGAAACAACATTATATATATATATACATAACAACGCCTTTTCATATATATATAAGTAATTTCAACACTCGGCATACATACAAACTTCCTTTTAAAAAGACTTAAATCAATTCTCGGCATTATATAATAAAAACTCTTTAAACAAATAAGAACTCCTTTCGGGCTCACTCGCCGATATTTTCCGATGCGATGTATCACTCCTCAGCCTCTTTCGATTGCGATTATTCACTGTTCTGGAAAAAATTCAAACATATATCAGTCTTGGCTTATAAACCCATCGGGTCCGGCCTTTCAATCGTAATCGCAAATCTTTGTTAACATGTTCCGGAACTCAAACCTATCAAGTCAAAATTTATCAGTCCATCGGGTCCGATTCTCAATCGCAATCGCAACTTTCTGTTGTGATGTTCCGATGCTCCACTTTACCTCCGATGTGATTGACCATGGAACTGAAACATTTGTTAGTCATAATTTATAAGCCCATCGGGTCCGGGCTTCAATCGCAATCGCAAGTCTTTAACATATGTTCCGATTGACCAGTGCTGATGCGATTTGACTGTAACTCAAATATGTATTAACCACCATTTATACACCCATCGAGTCCGGAACTTCAAATAAATGCAATCGGGGCGCATAATAGAAAAGTTCCGATTGCGATCAGAACACGGATGCGATTTGCATCTATTAGCTTCTGCTTATAACAGGATTGGGTCCGCCATTTCAATTGTAGCGTTTTAAAAAAGACATGCGATTGGGAACTCGGATGTGATTAGCATCTATTAACTCCTGCTTATAACAGGATTGGGTCTGCCATTTCAATCGTAGCATTTTACAAAAGACATGCGATTGGGAACTCGGATGTGATTAGAAATTAACTGTGGTATATAGCTCAATCGGGTTCGGCCTTTAATCATAGCACATAAAAAAACTCCGCCGATTGAACCTTTTCTCCGATTGAGATTGGGGAGGGGTCCCACCTTATAAGCCATTTCGTTTTGATAGAACCTTTGGTTAAAGTGCTCCGCTTGTATATAACTGATATAAATGCTTATATATATTTTGCCGCTGGAGTGAAGCGATTCCCGGAATAATGTTTGTATTTGTTATATGTGCTCCGCCGGTTGGAGAGTACGATTCCCGGAATATGGTTCTGTATTATATGTGTAACGCCTGGCTGGAGTCTGCGATTCCCGGAATAAGATTCGTGTTGTATAACGCCGGTTGGAGTGTGTGATTCCCGAAATATGGTTCTGTATTATATGCCGCTGGAGTGAAGCGATTCTCGGAATTTTGTAACTGCTCTCTGCCTCTATCTCTGCCTCTGCTCTGCCGGTTGGAGAGTGTGATTCCCGGAATTTTGTAATTGCTCTCTGCCTTTGTCTCTGCTTCTGTCACTCTGCCTCTGTCTCTATCTTCCGATAACGGTTCTTCACTGTGCTTCTATGACTGTTACATTTTGACTTTCTTCTTGCTGCCTCTATTGCTTTCGTTGTGCCTCTTTTGCCTTCCTTTGCTACAGCGCTGCCTCTTTTCCCTGAGTGCTGCCGCCTTTGCTTGAGTGCTGCCTCCTTTGCCATCAATGACAATATTTCCAACATTTAGAAAATACTTGCGTGCAAAAATATTAAGCCAACAATTTGACTACATTATGTTAGGTCTCCGTAGTTTGCAATATTGGCAAGTACAAATGCTGCAGAGCCTACATCAAACCACTTAGGAATCTGAGGACCTAGCCATCCTAGATTCAGAGAGGGATCTCTCTATGTATGTGTTCAAAGATATGATCTTTAAGGCTTCAAGTATGATTTTAGGCTAGTTATGAAGAACAAGGTTGTTTGTTTTTGTTTGGTTAGGCAGGATAATGTGAAGATGAAGGAAGTCTGTATGAAGGGTGAAGGTGTAAGTAAATGAAGGAATGTTTTAGTTGATAAGACAAGCAAGGAACAACATCAATCCATTGGGCTACGGAGTCATAATAGGATTTAATTACACAGCAAGTTTCAAGAGTGGTCCATGGGGAAAGTCATCCATGTCAAAGGATCTCTTTAAGTTGATTTTATGCAATGAAACAATAAGAAATGAAGTGAAAGAATTAAAACACATGAAGAAACAAAAAACAGTCTAAGATCAGGTAATTACTTTTAAACTAGCCTGCTTTTGACATGCACTTAAGGGAAAAACACAAAAGTAACCTAATATCAAGTAAGTACTTTGAAACTAACCTGCTTTGATATACTTTCAAGAGAAAACATTTAAAAATAGAGAACAACTTAAGATCAAGTAAAGATTTTTAACTTAGCCTGCTTTCAGCATATTCTCAAAGGAAAACATTAATGATAAACATAAAAAGTAGTCTAAGATTAGGTAAGTACTTTTAAACTAGCCTGCTTTCAACATACTCTTAAGGGAACTTTTCAAAGCAACTGTTGGAGAAGAAACTAGAGGACAGGGCTAACCATAGGCTTCTCTAGCTCAATCCTTAATTAGTAGACTTTTCAAGAACATTCAAAGACAATATCTCAAGTTGTACTCAGGAAACATGGGCTTACCAACACTTCACTAGTTATACTCCATTGAATTATCTTCAAAACACATTTAGAAGAAAACAGAAAGGATAAAGATTTATTAGTGAGATTTAGGGTACTTCAAAAGTAAATCCTAATCTATATTTTCTGTTCTTTATCAGAGAAAGTGGAGAAAATGAAAACATAAAGAAAATAACAATTACAGTAAAAAACATATCACCATTGACATAGACCAGGATCCCATAAATCAACTTGTATTTGATGTTCAAACTAGTTACAATCTTCAAGTCCAGTGGGTCTTTACCGCTCCAAACTTCTCCTATCAGCTTATGTGTCTTCAATTACAAAACAGAGCTATAGTAGCTTCACAAGCTATTTACATAAAACAGGTATCTAGAGACCAACCTATATAGTGTCTTCTAGAGAAGTATTTATAGAAGAAATGAGGAGGTGGAGTGAAAGAAGGGATCATTATTCAATTAATGCAGAGTAGGTGCTTCTCGGCCCTTGAGAGGCTCAATGGAGAAAAGATGACATGTATTAACTCTTATTAATTGATTTTACATTAAATTTCATCAACCTTAGTTACTATTGTTGACTTTGGGGGCTTTGGTAGGCTGGCCATAAATTATGATCTGTCTTTGGCAAAAGATCTCTGACTGTGCATTAATTGTGTATTCTTTTGAAAAAATAAATTTGTAGGTGGCATTTTGAGGAGTAATATCCTCAATGATGTGGCATTTAGAGGCTCTTTATTGATTTGTGCTGATCTGGCAGTTTGAAATTCAATAAGGCCTTTGATATTGCTTTTGTGCTTTATAATCATCTTCGAAACCTTTAACCTTTTTGTTTAACTGTGCTTTATTTGATAAAAGCTTGGTTTAGGCCTTTGAACCTTTGCTTTAGCGTTCAAAATGTAAGATTATGCCTTTAAACCCGTTATGTTTATGCTTAAAATATTCTCTGCTGTGAACAAGAGGTTTCTCTGTTCGGATCACGAGGGTTCATATCTTCTGGCCATAATTCATTATGAATTGGGAGAAAGCCTTTGGCCTAAAGAAATGCCATCGAATCCTGTAAAAAACCAAAAAATAAGTTAATAAACCTTGCAGTATTGGAAAACTGCTTGCAGAGGCTGATAGGGAGCATAAGGAGTAGTGCGGAAGGGATGATTATGCAGGTGGAAGAGTTTTATGAAGAAAACCAGCGAAAATTCGGTTTAAAATTTTTCTTGGCGTGAATTTGGGAAAAAGTGGTTTCTGCAATACCACTAGTGGTTTTCATGGGACCCTCGGGCAGTAAGTGGTTTTTCCCGTAGGGAAAACGATCCAATTATATTACGTTGCATGGCCTTTTCAATATCGCCAGTATCACGTGATTTTGGAACGTTAAATCTCAGATGAAAAAGTTATGCGATATGAGATAATGACTATTGGATGAGGAGGGGCGGATCCAATGGTCGGGAGAGAATGTGATGGGAAAGGTGCGCAAACAGAGGAAAAATGAAAGCTAAGTGTCAGAAAATGATTTGATGGGCGACAAGATAGAGGATAGTGGGTCCAGAGGTGCCGGGCTTTCGAATTGAATTAGGACTGTGGGATCGAAAAATTCAACGGCGGAGATTTGATTTATAGGGTGAATGGATGCGATTTTGTCTGGAGGGTAAGGGGAGAAAAGGAAGAATCGTGACTGTTGATCTTTCAAGATCGACGATCGGGATTTCTTGATGAAGTATTAATGTGGAACAAGAATGAAGGAAAGGGAAATGGGGAAAGTATTAGTGCGGCTAGATCAAGGCTTGAGGCCTATGATCTACGACTAGGATTCATATGTGGAGTAAACTGGTGCGATTTCGTACACCTGTGCGTCAAATCCACCAACACACCCATGAATTCACATCACCATACTACACCCAATCCAATGGGTAGGTAGAAGTTATGAATAAATTCCTCAAAAATATGTTACAACACATGGTGAATAACCATAAAACCAACTCGCACCATATGCTTTTCTCCGCCCTGTGGGCATATCGAACGGTCGTGAAAACATCCACTGGTTTCACTCCCTTCCACTTGGTATACGGGGTCGAAGCTGTGATTCCCATAGAACGCGAGATCCTGAATTTACATGCCACCATCGAACTCCTCGATGATACCCAGCCTCTAGAACAACATTTAGTACAACTAGATTTCATCGATGAAAGTCGACGACAGTCGCTGCAACACAATGAGGCCCACAAGAAATGGGTAAAAGCATTGTTCGAGCGCCACATCAACCCTTTCTCATTCACTTAGGGAGAGATATTCCTCCGCTACGATGTCACAAAAGAAGCCTTGGGGTCAGGAAATTTTGAAACTGTGCAGAAAGGACCGTACATCATAAAACATTGCCTCCTCAAGGGGGCATACATCATGACTGAGCCGAATGGAACATGCCTCAGCAACCCCGTCAACGGCCTTTATCTCAATAAATTATACCCATAAGGGCCGAGAAGGCCCACCCCTAGAGTCAACGTACATAGATCCAAACACTTTAAATTTTTGACCAGAAGAAATGTCACAAAACGTGCTCTAGTGTCACAATGGATTACCAACCAAACCCTTACTTTAGATATTTCGATGGAGCATCACGATGGTCTCAAAGTTTAGCAGCAACCGCCTGGGTTATCTATCACCCTAACCGATCACCACTCTGCACCAATGGTATTTGTATCAGCTCACAACAAACAATCAGGCAGAATATGACGCAATCATCGGACTTAAGTGTGACGCCCTTAATTAGGGCATATGCCATATGCATATCTACCTTGATTCCCAGTTAGTAGTGTCGCAGTTAAACAAAGAATTTGAGATAAAGGATTCACATCTATTTAGAAAATACTTGCATGCAAAAATATTAAGCCGACAATTTGACTACATTATGTTAGGTCTCCGTAGTTTGCAAGATTGACAAGTACAAACACTGCAAAGCCTACATCAAACCACTTAGGAATCTGAGGACCCAACCATCCTAGATTCAGAGAGGGATCTCTCTATGTATGTGTTCAAAGATATGATCTTTAAGGCTTCAAGTATGATTTTAGGCTAGTTATGAAGAACAAGGTTGTTTGTTTTTTTTTGGTTGGGCAGGATAACATGAAGATGAAGTAAGTCTGTATGAAGGGTGAAGGTGTAAGTAAATGAAGGAATGTTTCAGTTGATAAGACAAGCAAGGAACAACATCAATCCATTGGGATATGGAGTCATAATAGGATTTAATTACACAGCAAGTTTCAATAGTGCTCCATGGGGCAAGTCATCCATGTCAAAGGATCTCTTTAAGTTGATTTTATGCAATGAAACAGTAAGAAATGAAGTGAAAGAAGTAAAACACATGAAGAAACAAAAAACAGTCTAAGATCAGGTAAGTACTTTTAAACTAGCCTGCTTTTGACATGCACTTAAGGGAAAAACACAAAAGTAACCTAAGATCAGGTAAGTATTTTTAAACTAACTTGCTTTGATATACTTTCAAGAGAAAACATTTAAAAATAGAGAAAAACTTAAGATCAAGTAAATACTTTTAACTTAGCCTTCTTTCAACATATTCTCAAAGGAAAACATTCATGATAAACATAAAAAGTAGTTTAAGATCAGGTAAGTACTTTTAAACTAGCCTGCTTTCAACATACTCTTAAGGGAACTTTTCAAAGCAACTGTTGGAGAAGAAACTAGATGACAGGGCTAACCATAGACTTCTCTAGCTCAATCCTTAATTAGCATACTTTTCAAGAACATTCAAAGACAATATCTCAAGTTGTACTCAGGAAACATGGGCTTACCAACACTTCACTGGTTATACTCTATTGAATTATCTTCAAAACACATTTAGAAGAAAACATAAAGGATAAATATTTATCAGTGAGATTTAGGGTACTTCAAAAGTAAATCCTAATCTATATTTGCTGTTCTTTATTAGAGAAAGTGGAGAAAATGAAAACATAAAGAAAATAGCAATTACAGTAAAAAACATATCACCATTGACATAGACCAAGATCCCATAAATCAACTTGTATTTCATGTTCAAACCAGTTACAATATTCAAGTCCAGTGGGTATTTACCACTCCAAACTTCTCCTCTTAGCTTATATGTCTTCAATTATAAAACGGAGCTACAATAGCTTCACAAGCTATTTACATATAATAGGTATCCAGAGACCAACCTGTATATTGTCTTCTAGAGAAGTATTTATAGAAGAAATGAGGAGGTGGAGTGAAAGAAGGGATCATTATTCAATTAATTCAGAATAGGTGCTTCTTAGCCCTTGAGAGGCTCAATGGAGAAAATATGAGATGTATTAACTCTTATTAATTGATTTTACATTAAAGTTCATCAACCTTAGTTACTATTGTTGACTTTGGGGGCTTTGGTAGGCTGGCCATAAATTTTGATCTGTCTTTGGCAAAAGATCTCTGACTGTGCATTAATTGTGTATTCTTTTGAAAAAATAAATTTGCAGGTGGCATTTTGAGGAGTAATAGCCTCAATGATGTGGCATTTAGAGGCTCTTTGTTGATTTGTGCTGATCTGGCACTTTGAACTTCAATAAGGCCTTTGATATTTCTTTTGTGCTTTATAATCATCTTCGGAACCTTTAACCTTTTTGTTTAACTGTGCTTTATTTGATATAAGCTTGGTTTAGGCCTTTGAACCTTTGCTTTAGCAATCAGAATGTAAGATTATTCCTTTAATCCCATTATATTTATGCTTAAAATCTTCTCTGCTGTGAACAAGAGGTTTCTCTGTTCGGACCACAAGGGTCCATATCTTCTGGCCATAATTCATTATGAATCGGGAGAAAGCCTTTGGCCTGAATAAACGCCATCGAATCCTATAAAAAACCAAAAAATAAGTTAATAAACCCTGCGGTATTGGAAAAATACTTGCAGAGGCTGATAGGGAGAGTAAGGAGCAGTGTGGAAGGGATGAATATGCAGGTGGAAGAGTTTTATGAAGAAAACCGGTGAAAATCCGGTTTAAAATTGTGCTTGGCGCGAATTTGGGCAAAAGTGGTTTCTGCAATACCACTGGTGGTTTTCGCGAGACCCTCGGGCGGTAAGTGGTTCTGCTCGGAGGGAACGCAATCTAATTATATCGCGCTGCGTGGCCTTTTCAATATCACCGGTATCACATGATTTTGGAACGTTAAATCTCAGATGCAAAAGTTATGCAATATGAGATAATGACCATTGGATGAGGAGGGGCGGATCCAACAGTCGGGAGAGAATGCGATGGGAAAGGTGCGCGAGCAAAGGAAAAATGAAATCCAGGTGTTAGAAAATGATTGCATTGGTGATAGGATAGAGGATAGTGGGTCCAGAGGTGTCGGGCTGTTGGATTTAATTAGGACCGTGGGATCAAACAAATCAACGACGGAGATTTGATTTATAGGGTGAATGGATGGGATTTTTTCGGGAGGGTAAGGGGAGAAAAGGAAGCATCGTGACCGTTGATCCTTGAAGATCGACGGTTGGGATTTCTTGATGAAGTAGTAATGTGGAACAGGAATGAAGGAAAGGGATAAGGGAAAGTATTAGCGCGGTTAGATCAAGGCTTGAGGCCTATGATTTACGGCTAGGATTCATCTGTGGAGTAATAATGATGGCGGGGAAAAATGTAAAGTAGAAGGGGATAAAGGTGAAGCGTTGGGCAGTGGTCATGTGGAGGGAAAAAGTGACCAAGGGCAGAGGAGAAGGGGGCTTATCGCATCGGCGTTTCACCAAGGAACAAGGCAAGGGGGAAAAAGCAAAGGGTTTCAGATTGTGTGATGCGATGGGGGCTTAAGATAAGCCCTGGAGTATGGTTGTATGACGGGGTATGTGATCAGGGGCAGAGGAGAAGGGGGATTATCGCATTGGTGGGGGGGGGAAGGGAGGCAAATTTATGAACATGTGACAGCGTTGATGCGATATAAAACGATGCGATGTGATGAGTGCTTAGTGCCCGGTCACAAGGCTTAGTCATATGACAGAAAAAAAGAGCCGGGGCTAAGCCGAAAAGGGGCTAAAGCCTGAAGCCTAAAAAGGCTTAGAATGAAGCCTTTTTAGGTGTTTTTCAGTGTTCCGATAGGCAGAATAAGGGCTTTTAAATCGTAACCAAGGATTTTTTATTAGTTTAAAAGGAATTTTGAAAGTTTCTGAGGATAATGAAGGGAAAATTAGAAGTATAAAAGGGGATTTTTTAGAGGAAAATGGAGGATAAGAAGGGCTAAAAACGAATGAAAACAATTTTGTTTGGGAACAGTAGATTTTCTTGGTGTTTTTTCGAAGGGAACAACAGATTAGGAACAACATTGTTAGGAGTAGCACTGTTAGGGAACAACACTTAGGGAACAACACTGTTAGGGAACAACAGTCTTCAAGAATGAGTAATTTTTATGAAAATAATCTCTTGAAGGCTCAAGACTTGTTTTAGCCATCATTTTCCGTGAAAAGTTTTACTGATGTCTAACAGTGGCTCCACTTGGGGATGGCAGCTCCCTGGAGGTGTCAAGAACTTCAAAATTTTATATCTGAGATGTAGACCTGTGCCTTTATCCATTGACAACCCTCTTTTTTGATCATGCTGCTTTTTAAGAAAAGATGATCATTATTTCATATCAGCAGACAAAATTCTCCCAAACATTATACCTACATAGCCTACTTCCTAACATTTTTTCTTCATAAGGTGCACTTGGACTTGTAGACCTTAAACATCAACATTTTATTCTTTTATTAAAGCAGGAAACCAATCTAAATCTACCCTTGTTTCTTCCATGAGTTCAGATTAAGCAGTTGATTCTCTACCTAAGCTACTATATGCCAAGATTAAACTGTCTGGCAGATTTTATTCTCTATTCTCTAAAACAGAAATTTAAAACACAGTCAAATC
This sequence comes from Pinus albicaulis, assembly GCA_034641835.2. Taxonomy (NCBI): domain Eukaryota; kingdom Viridiplantae; phylum Streptophyta; class Pinopsida; order Pinales; family Pinaceae; genus Pinus; species Pinus albicaulis. The sequence goes on from CM076582.1 coordinate 150,497,483, forward strand.
AGGATTAGGCAGTCTGATTTGCTGTGGGACTATGGCATAAAAACAAGCTGCACATAGACTTTATCTGCAGAATTTTGAAACAAAATTGTGAAGGCTTAAGATCTGAAGATCAAAAATCACCCTTCATTCTTTTGCAGCTCTGATTTTGATCTTTTTGAGTTGTTCTCTTTTTTTCTTGGTTCAGATTTTGAGCAGATTAGAACCAATTGCTCATAAAACTTTATAGGTTCAGAACTTGAGCTTGTTTGGACCTCTGTTTTTCTATCCTAATCTATTATAATGATAAGCCAAGATTGAATAGTTTGGAAAATATTCTTCACTAACCTATCAGCAAAAAATTTAAATCTATCTTAGTCATGATTAGGCTGTATGACCAAAATAGTAGTATTTTTTTTGGTAGTGGCATTTTAGCTTGCAAACTTTCAGATTTTTCCTTTCTTTTGGGTATGGGGTTGTACCTTTGTTATTTTATTTCTGCCCTCTTTTTATCTTTTTCTATTGTTTTTGTATTTCTTCTTTTTTTTCAAAATTAAACAACAGAAACAAAAGACTAACTGAATGCTCACAGGGTGAGCTTTATTGCTTTCCTATCTACCCTAATCTAACTAGGAAATATTTACAATTTTAGCTAACAAACTCTCTTTTCCAGTACTTCCAGTCAATTAGATGGTTCCAAGACTGGTCTTTGCTCATCTCTTAGAGCATGTTGGACAGACAAAAGGACCACTCCCATCTCACCTGTTTCTTGGCAGCAGTGTTAAAATTTTTTCTTGCTTTTGGTAATACACTTCTCTTAAAAATATTTATACCCTCTTCAAATGTCTTCAAAAAATCAGCATAGGGATCTTGAAATAATACCTGGTTGTGAGCGTTTGAAAGATAAGTTTCAACCAGGATTATTTTCTCTTCCACTGGATCAAGAAAAAGATTCTTTTGAGAAAGAACATCTTCCTCATCTTCATTATCATTTGAACTGGAGGACTCATCATATTTGGCAACGCTGTCCTCTAGTAGTCTTGGTATGTTCTGATTTGGTGGACTGAACTTAGTGAAGAGGTAATTACACTCTTGAATAGGGGTGTCTTTGATTACCTCAACCTTTTCAGGAGAAGGTTCTTTATATTCCTCATGCTCAAGAAATTCTTCTTTGTTTTCCTCCTCAACCTTTGAGCTGAAAGATTGCTAATTTCCAATCATATGGAAACTATTACTGATGAGCTGAAATGAAGCAGAGAAAAGATTCAGAGGTTCTTCACACTCTTCTGAATTTTTGAAACTTTCCTCATCAGTATCATAAATAGTCTGTTGTGGCTCATTACTTTCTTGGAGTCGATGGAACTGATCTGCCTTCCACAAATCTACTAATGATGGTCCTGCAAGATCAACTGCTATTTGGAGAACATCATCATCAGACAGATCAAAATTAGGAAAATCACCAATGTAAGTAATGTTACCAATCAAACATACTGGATTGTCAGCTGGTATTTCTTTATTCTAATCTACAAGGGAGCTTTCTAGATTTTTACAACAGAGTTCATTAGGCGAATAGGCAAGAGTGTTTGTTTTGCAAAAAAATTCAGAGGCTAGCTGTTGGTTTAATATTTGAACTTTTTCTTCTTTTGTCAAAGGAGGAGATGTTTCTGTTTTTCTTTGAGTAGAAGTACAACAGTTCTCTATCTCTTGTGAAGGTTGAATTTGAGGCTGAATGTCTTCTTGAGCCTAAACTAATAGGGATGATGAATCATTGTTCATGATTGGAGGGATATCTTGAGGAATTTCTTCTGTTTCTTGATTTATTTCTTCCTCAATTGATTCATCTAAGTTTGTATGACAGCTGTCTTGGGTATGAAATTCATGAATGGCTACTATGAGATCTTCAGGCTGCCAATTTCTAAAATCTTCATGAATGCCTACAAGGTATTCTATGAGGCCCTCAGGTTGATTACAACAAATTGCATCCAATGATAGGTATGGGGATTTTTCCTTATAATGACCATAAAATGTTATGTGGAGGTCTCTTAGAGAAAACAAACTACCAGTCCTTAACCCTTCATACCAATCCCTTGCTTTTCCTTCCAATGTCAACATGAACATTTTCATAAGGCAGTATTCATGCCATTCTACCTTTAACCTCCATACATGTATATGAAGTTTGATGAGATGTAAAAAAGGGTCATCAAACTCTTCACCTTGAAAAACAGGTAGGTTTTTATCCCAATATATTTGAGGCATTTTATGTGGTAACCCACGGATATGCTCTCTACTCATTGGGGCATATCTTCGTTGTATCCTTGGAATCATGTTTGTAAATCAGGAAAGAGGTCACTGTTTCTATTCAAACAGTTCAAAGTCTTCTACCAGTGGAGTCATTTGGTCTTCTCAGAGTTGTGGAATCGCTGGGTGGAAATTTTTAGCTCCTTAGGAGGTAAAGGTTTTATGGTCCACCACCTTTGATTGATTTACATACCAATCTAAAATGTTTTGGGTCTTTTGAGGTCTTAAAGATGTATAAGATGTAATTTCACTCAGAAAGTCCCCAGTATGGTCGCCAGTATGTTAGGTCTCCGTAGTTTGCAAGATTGGCAAGTACAAACATTGCAAAGCCAACATCAAACCACTTTGGAATCTGAGGACCTAGCCATCCTAGATTCAGAGAGGGATCTCTCTATGTATGTGTCCAAAGATATGTTCTTTAAGGCTTCAAGTATGATTTTAGGCTAGTTATGAAGAACAAGGTTGTTTTTTTTTGTTTGGTTGGGCAGGATAACATGAAGATGAAGGAAGTCTGTATGAAGGGTGACGGTGTAAGTAAATGAAGGAATGTTTCAGTTGATAATACAAGCAAGGAACATCATCAATCCATTGGGATATGGAGTCATAATAGGATTTAATTGCACATAAAGTTTCAAGAGTGGTCCATGGGGCAAGTCATCCATGTCAAAGGATCTCTTTAAGTTGATTTTATGGAATGAAACAGTAAGAAATGAAGTGAAAGAAGTAAAACACATGAAGAAACAAAGAATATTCTAAGATCAGGTAAGTAATTTTAAACTAGCCTGCTTTTGACATGCACTTAAGGGAAAAACAAAAAAGTAAACTAAGATCAGGTAAGTACTTTTAAACTAACTTGCTTTGATATACTTTCAAGAGAAAACATTTAAAAATAGAGAACAACTTAAGATCAAGTAAAGACTTTTAACTTAGCCTGCTTTCAGCATATTCTCAAAGGGAAACATTCATGATAAACATAAACAGTAGTCTAAGATCAGGTAAGTACTTTTAAACTAGCCTGCTTTCAACATACTCTTAAGGGAACTTTTCAAAGCAACTATTGGAGAAGAAACTAGAGGACAGGGCTAACCATAGACTTCTCTAGCTCAATCCTTAATTAGCAGACTTTTCAAGAACATTCAAAGACAATATCTCAAGTTGTACTTGGGAAACATGGGCTTACCAACACTTCACTGGTTATACTCTATTGAATTATCTTCAAAACACATTTAGACGAAAACATAAAGGATACAGATTTATCAGTGAGATTTAGGGTACTTCAGAAGTAAATCCTAATCTATATTTGTTGTTCTTTATCATAGAAAGTGGACAAAATGAAAACATAAAGAAAATAGCAATTACAGTAAAAAACACATCACCATTGACATAGACCAAGATCCCATAAATCAGCTTGTATTTGATGTTCAAACCAGTTACAATATTCAAGTCCAGTGGGTCTTTACTGCTCCAAACTTCTCCTCTCAGCTTATGTGTCTTCAATTACAAAACAAAGCTACAACAGCTTCACAAGCTATTTACATACAACAGGTATCCAGAGACCAACCTGTATATTTTCTTCTAGAGAATTATTTATAGAATAAATGAGGAGGTGGAGTGAAATAAGGGTTAATTTATTCAATTAATGTAGAGTAGGTGATTCTCGGTCCTTGAGAAGCTCAATGGAGAAAATATGACATGTATTAACTCGTATTAATTGATTTTACATTAAAGTTCATCAACCTTAGTTACTATTTTTGACTTTGGGGGCTCTGGTAGGCTGGCCATAAATTCTGATCTGTCTTTGGCGAAATATCTCTGATTGTGCATTCATTGTGTATTATTTTGAGGAGTAATAGCCTCAATGATGTGGAATTTGGAGGCTCTTTGTTGATTTGTGTTGATCTGGAACTTTGAACTTCAATAAGGCCTTTGATATTACTTTCTTTCTTTATAATCATCTTCAGAACCTTTAACCTTTTTTGTTTAACTGTGCTTTATTCGATATAAGCTTGGTTTAGGCCTTTGAACCTTTGCTTTAGCGTTCAGACTGTAAGATTATGCCTTTAATCCCGTTATCTTTATGATTAAACTCTTCTCTGCTGTGAATAGGAGGTTTCTCTGTTTGGACCACGAGGGTCCATATCTTTTGGCCATAATTCATTATGAATCGGGAGAAAGTCTTTGGCCTGAAGAAACGCCATCGAATCCTGTAAAAAACCGAAAAATAAGTTAATAAACCCTGCGGTATTGGAAAACTGCTTATAGAGGCTGATATGGAGCGGGAGGAGTAGTGTGGAAGGGATGATTATGCAGGAGAAAGAGTTTTATGAAGAAAACTGGCAAAAATCCAGTTTAAAACTGTGCTTGGCGCGAATTTGGGCAAAAGTGGTTTCTGCAATACCACTAGTGGTTTTTGCGTGACCCTCGGGCAGTAAGTGGTTTTGCCCAGAGGGAACGCGATCCAATTATATTGCGTCGCGTGGCCTTTTCAATACCGCTGGTATCACATGATTTTGGAACGTTAAATCTCAGATGCAAAAGTTATGCGATATGAGATAACGACCGTTGGATGAGGAGGGGTGGATCCAACGGTCGGGAGAGAATGCAATGGGAAAGGTGCGCGGGCGGAGGAAAAATGAAAGCCAGGTGTCAGAAAATGATTATATGGGTGACAGGATAGAGGATGGTGGGTCTAGAGGTGCCAGGCTGTTGAATTGAAATAGGACCATGGGATCAAACAAATCAACGACAGAGATTTGATTTATAGGGTGAATGGATGGGATTTCGTCGGGAGGGCAAGGGGAGAAAAGGAAGCATCATGATCATTGATCTTTGAAGATCAACGGTCGGGATTTCTTGATGAAGTAGTAGTGTGGAACAAGAATGAAGGAAAGGGAAATGGGGAAAGTATTAGGGCGGTTAGATCAAGGCTTGAGGCCTATGATCTATGGCTAGGATTCATCTATGGAGTAATAATGATGGTGGGGAAAAATGTAAAGGAGAAGGGGATAAAGGCGAAGCACTGGGCAGTCGTCATGTGGAGGGGAAAAGTGACCAGGGGCAGAGGAGAAGGGGGCTTATCACATTGGTGTTTTGCCAAGGAACAAGGCAAGGGGGAAAAAGCAAAGGGTTTTAGATTGCGCGATGCGATGGGGGCTTAAGATAGCCCTGGAGTATGGTTGTATGACGGGGTATGTGACCAGGGGCGGAAGAGAAGGGGGATTATTGCATCGACGGGGGGGTGGGGGGGAAGGGAGGTGAAGTTATGAACATGTGACAACACCGATGCGATATAAAACGATGCGATGCGATGAGCACTTAGTGCCCGGTCATGGGGCTTAGTCATATGACGAAAAAAAAAGAGCTGGGGCTAATTCGAAAAGGGGCTAAAGCCTAAAGCCTAAAAAGGCTTAGAATGAAGCCTTTTTAGGTGTTTTTCAGTGTTCCGATAGGCAGAATAAGGGCTTTTAAACCGTAACCAAGGATTTTTTATGATTTTAAAAGGGATTTTTAAAGTTTCTGAGGATAATGAAGGGAAAATTAGAAGTAGAAAAGGGGATTTTTTAGAGGAAAATGGAGGATAAGAAAGGCTAAAAATGAATGAAAACAATTTTTTTTGGGAACAACAGATTTTCTTGGTGGTTTTTTGAAGGGAACAACAGATTAGGAACAGCATTGTTAGGGAGTAGCATGTTAGGGAACAACACTTAGGGAACGACACTATTAGGGAACAACAATCTTCAATAATGAGTAATTTTTTATGAAAATAATCTCTTGAAGGCTCAAGAACTATTTTAGCCATCATTTGCTGTGAAAAAATTTACTGATGGCTAACACATTACATTCACACATGTACCAAGGAGTCAGAACCAAACATCTGATCGCATAGCTAATAATATTATAAACTGGAATGCATCTCGGATAAACCATCATACATAAAAAATAAAAACATAGAAAACATAGATATCCATTAGTATAGCATAATCCATAAACAAAACTAGGGGGAAAACCATGTAGAGCCACAAAAAATATCTCTCACATATATAGAAAAAATGTATGTGTTTGAGTACAAAAAATAGTGTCTCTGACCCGTACGTTAGCCCAAAATATACACAAATACAGGTCAACAAAAATAGGGGAAGCATCCTCATAATGAGTGCTTTCCCCATGTACAATAATATTCTAGGGTGGTGCTCCCCCAGGTGGGGCACCTGGACCCACAACCGCTCCCGGTACCGATACTGGAGACGTCATCAAAATAGAGATCGCCACCCAATGTAAAACTGGGAAATAGCCCCTCTCCTAGGCCATGAAGGTCTCCAACCACGCATCCTCGAGGTCATTTATGAAACCTCAGGTAGGCATCCCCTAGGTCAAACGGTCCACTTGACCTCATACTTCATCTAGCACCCAAGCTCTGACCTCTAGAGCATCCACCTGCTCTCAACTCAGCTACACGGGCCTTTGCCACATCGGCACGAGCTCGCTCAACAACAGTCTTGGCAGCAGTTGAGCTGCTACCCTCCCCTGAGGGGCTAGCCCCTCCTCCCGGTGTTCGACCTAGAGGCTGCACAAGAGCTCGTCCCTGTACCCCGCAAGCTTCTCGAGGTTGCCGAATCAGATGGTGTCCCACCAACCGAGCCACAGGATGTCCGACCTCGCCAACATCTGCAAGAGTAACCAAGAATTAGGGTAATTTTGAGGTATAAAATGGGCCTCCTAAGGAAATTATAAAATAATAGTCAAAATAATAATACAAGATTTGATTACATCATCAAATTTTAGAGGGAAAAAAGAAAAAACTACTTTTTCAACTCGTATTTTTAACTTATCTCCCAAATTGTTTTCTCAAATTTTGAGTGGGAGAACTTGTTGGATGAAAAATTTAATTCCTCATCCAAGGGGTACCCATGTTGCATACTTTAGATGGATCCTGTTACACGAAAAATGAGAAATAGATGAAAAACGTGATTGTATTCACATTTTTTCATGAATTTCTCATTTTTCGTGTAGCAGGGTCAATCAAAAGTATGCAACATGAGTACTCCTTGGATGAGGAATTCAATTATGCATCCAACGAGTACTCCCACTCAAAATTTGAGTAAAAAATTTGCGAGATAAGTTGAAAATACGAGTTGAAAAAAGTAGTTTTATTATTTTTTTATTTTTTTATCATTTTTCCCTTTTACTTAAAAAATGGTGAATCATCCCTCATGGTTGATATCATCATCTTAAATCCTATTGGTTTTGATAAAGTTTATTTTGGTTGTAAATTTTTCTTAGGAGGCCCATTTTAGACCTCAAAATTCCCCTAATGACTATGTCAGTGTCATCATAATACACATACAAAACATATATACTCAATTAAATGAAAAATAAAACACAAAAACATACATGTTGGCCCCCAAGCATACCCAGTAGGGAGACCCATTTCTGGGTCTCCCCGGAATTCCATCCCCACACAAGGGAATTGCAGGAACATCTGAGGATTGGCCTCAAACCAAGCCTTTGTGGTGGCATTCCAATAACGCCCCACCCTACCACCACCTCCTCAAGGCATCACAAGGGCACACCTCCTCATGCGAGGCTTCTGTGGCCCCCATCTAGCATTGCCACTGTAGAACTCAACAACACCACCCGCTCAGACATGATGTTGCATAGGATGCTAGCATAAGCGAACAATTTTGATCCATCATGGACCTTGGAAAGTTCCGCCAGCATCCTATCATAAAAAAAATGGGCAACGTCAAAAAAGTGTCCAGCCCTCAGCCAGTGCAAGACACCGATCTGCGGTCCCGATGCCCGATGAGGAGTAGACAACCCCACTAGTCGCATAATGGCCACTAGAGCACATTTCTCAGCCAAATCAGTCACAGTAGCAATCGCTATGCACCCCTCCGTAAGGGGCGCCTTGCCACAATGGCCCGCTGCAAACCACTCAAGATCTACTCTCCCAGAGGGAAGTGGATAATGATGTTAATCCAAGTTGTCATTGATGGCAATAGGTTGATGAAGGTTGAAAGAATATATGATAACATCGAAGATATCATTTGAAGTTCTCCTAATGATGCTGCACTGTGACATATTACTGCACTATTATTAAATACATGATTCTATACCTTCATGACCTTGTTGGGTACTATCACAATGACATAGTTGTCCTACATGATGACGCTATGACCCTATGATTGATAAGCCAAACAATGGAGAAGACAAATGAAGGAAAAGCCAAGCAATGGAGAAGGAATTCTATCCTATGCACTTTCTGCACACAAAAATTAAGGACAGTCACAAAGAAAAAATATTTTTACCTCCTTAGAGGCATCCTTCCAAATTGACTCCCATACCATCTTTTATAGCATATTTTTTCCTTTCCAATGAGCCTTTATTTGTCCCAAAACTCCTAGTAGTTTTTGAGATATCGAATTTTCAAGTTAAATATATATATATATATATATTTCTGATATTGAGCCGACCTATGCTCAGGAACACAAGTCGGCCTCCAAGAAGGGACGTGTCTTTTCGTTTTTTATTGCAAAGAAGGCTATATACATATAATCCGTAACTCATTTATCCAACACAGAAATTAGATCATCAAGCACACATAAAAGAGATTCAGTTCACATCTCATGAAATTAATATATAAAGGAGAAGAAATTCTATTTGGGGTTAAAAAGGTCTCATCTAAATTGCAGAGATTCAGATTTCTATGACTGTTACATTTCAGAAGGTCAGACCCATAGCTCAGTCTCGACAAAATCGTTGAAGAAGGCAGAACACAGACAAAGGAACAAGTTCACATCTTGTGAACCCTTAAGGAGAAGAAAAACCCATTTATCTAGCACTGCAGAAGCTACAGGACTATGGATCAATATAGCAAGGGCTCAGTATTGTGAGAAGTTTCAGAACAGAAGTGTGATTCCACTTCAGGAACTCGGATTTGTATTTGTGATCTCACTACACCTCAAAATTGCAGCTCAGGACAGTGACATTCCAGAATTTTTTATCTGTGGGAGAATAGTTCTATTGCTCGGTGCTAGAAGGACTGTTATTACTGTCACCCTTGGATTTGGAACTGTGAACAAGCACATCCAGCTTAGGAGGCTTGAACCTATGAAGCATTCGGATTTGTGATTCAAGCATATACTTGGTGCAGCAACATTTCTTACCTTGGTGAACTCAGAAGTATTACTAACCTTGGCTCAGACAGTTCATTGGATTCAAACAATCTCTCTTTTTGGACAGTGAATAATTTTGGAATTGAAGTGCAATGATGAACAAGTAGACAGTGAAGAATCTTGAAGTGATCAGACAATGAATAATTTTGGAAGTGATTAAACAATGAAGAATTATGTCAAGAATGTTCAAGTAAATACTATTCACATTCTTTATTAAAAGGAGACAAAAGGATTGGTGTCCTTGGAGTAGGAGCTCCTAAACACAAGGTTGGTGCCTTGAGAAGATAGGGTCAAAGCCCTAGAGGTTGGAGCCTCATCAAAGTCCAAGTTGGTGCTTGGAAACAGGTTGGTTCTTGTTTCATTAAAAGGATTGGTGCCCTCACTCATCTATTTTATACTATTATTAAAAAAAGGGATTGAAGTTATTATTAATCCTTAATATTATTATTATACACCTCTCTATCTTTGATTGTGAAGAATCTAACTGGAAATAATTAACAATTGAAAAGAAATACTAATTCACCCCCCTCTCAGTATTTCCAACAATTGGTATCAGAGTTTAGCTTATTCATTATCAGCCTAATAGCTGGAAGAAGGATTCTTAAGCACAATGAAGAACATTGAAGCAACAGGGAAATTGCCTATCTTTGATGGAACACATTTTAGTTTTTGGAAAAAGAGGATGTCCTACTATCTAATGTCTCTTGGCCCTGAAGTATGGCACTCTTTTTTGGATGGGTACAAATCTCCTTCCGTTCTTCCAACTGATCTAGATGAAAGAAGAGCTTACATTGCTAATTCCAAAGCTTTAAATTCCATCACTAGTGGAATTACCGATTCTTAATTTACGAAAGTCATGAATTGTGACTCAGCCAAATAAGTATGGGATAAGTTCGTTTCTCTATATGCTGGGGACTCTAAAGTTAAGAAGTCAAAGCTTCAAACCTATAGAAGACAATTCAAGAGTCTGAAAATGGATGATGAAGAAGATATTGAAGAAAGGACTAGGGGAAAATATTGAAGAGAGCACCATTGTTCCAAAAATCCTAAGATCGCTTTCTGACAGATTTGACTCCAAAGTAAGTGCCATAGAAGAAATGAAGGACCTAGATACTCTCAAGATGGATGAACTTCATGGAATTCTTATTGCCTATGAGATGAGGAAAGGAATACCAAATTTCAAAGAAGCAACTTTCAAAGCCTCAAGATCTACAAAAGAAGGAAAAGGATGGAATTGCAACAGCGATGAATCTGATACTGAAAATGAGTTAGCTCAATTTGTACGAAGACTAAAAATGGGATCTAAGATAAAAGGTAAGTACCCTCTTATTTGTTTCAATTGTGGAAGAATAGGTCATTACGCTGCAAAATGTCCTCATAAACATGATAGTGATGATGAAAAGGACTCTACAATAATGATGTACAAAAAGAAAGGGTTTAATAAGGAGAACTTCTGCTCCAAACAAGATGAGTGTGATGAAGATGAGTTTGTAGTCATAAAAAAGAAATCAAATAGAAATGTTCTTCATTACAAAGAAAGTGATGATGAATCAGATGAGGAAAGTAATTTTGTTGGAAGCAAAGAAACGGTATTCATGGCATTTACAAATGATGATGACTTAGAACTAGAAGATGAAAGAAACATGGATATTTTGCTAATGAGTGTCATTGAAGAAAATGAGAATCTACAAAAGAATATAATTTCTCTCAAAATATAAAGAGAGGAAGAAAAAAGAAGGGAAGACTTCTTTAATATTAAGCTAAAAGAGAAGGATGATATCTATGAAAAACGTGAAGCTGAAATAATATCTCTAAGAAAGGAATTAGAGCAAGTCAAAAGGAGTTGGAAAAGCTCTCTAGCTCTTGAAAACATTCTTAATACTCAAAAACCTCAACATGACAAGTCTGGAATTGGTTTCAAAGGAGAATCATCAAGTACAAAGAATAATGCCAGAAGTTATGCTGATGTTCTCTCTTGCCATCCAAAAGAAGAAAAGTCATCTTGTCAGGAACAAAGTCCCATCTCAAAACCAAGGATTGAAGAAAGAGAAACTCCAAGGAAGAATGTTGGTTCAAGATATGGATACTACAACATGTATCAAACTATTTTTCTTGGGCATCGTTACAACTGTAAAAAATTTGGGCATCAAGCTAAGCATTGCAAGGCTCATAAGAATGAAGCACCAAGATTGAATGATCAAACAAACCAACTACGTAGTCCTAAAGAGCAAGGACAAAACAAAACTTACAATTCCTTTGATCCTTTGGCTAATTTTGATCCGTCTTGCTCATTATGTGATAATTATGATCATAATGAACAAAATTTCCCTCTCAAAAGGGAAAAAGATAAAAATGTAAATCTCAAAACTGATAAATGTGGCCTAGCTCTATGTGCTCATAGTGAATAAAATCATTGGTTCGTGGATAGTGGATGCTCAATACATATGACAGGTGACCAAAAGAAGTTTATCTCATTGAACAAGAAAAATGGAAATGTATCCTTTAGAAGTGGATCCGCTAAAATCACTGGAAAAGGAATTGTTACCCTTTTCAGTGGACTAGGGAAGGCTCAAAATACGTTGCTGGTAGAAGGGCTCAAACATAATATCTTAAGTGTCAACCAGATTTGTGACCAAGGACATAATGTTGTCTTTAGTACAAAAAATTGTGAAATAAGAGACTCATCCTCGGGAGAACTTGTGGCGAAAGGAGTAAGAACACCAGATAATGTTTACATTCTCAGTAGAATCCAAGAAGATAAATGTTACTTAAGTCAAACAGATGAAATTTGGTTATGGCACAAGCAATTGGGGCATACAAGTTTTGATAACCTAGTCAACATCAGCAAAATTAATGCAGTAAGGGACATTCCAAAAATGTGCAAACCAAATCAAGTTGTATGTGGCCCATGCCAACATGGAAAGAAAACCAGAACTAGCCACAAAACTGAGGAGTTCTCCACATCAAAACCTTTGGAAATCATTCATGCAGATTTGTGCGGGCCAACTAGAACTCCAACTCTTCAAGGTGAAAGGTACTTTTCTCTATTTGTTGATGACTATACTAGAATGATGTGGATATATTTCATAAAATATAAATCCAAAGAATTTGAATGTTTTAAGAATCTTAAGGCTCTCATTGAGAATGAAAAAGATTCTAAGATTAAATGTCTTAGAATGGATAAAGGAGGAGAATTCACCTCAAAATAATTTGATGAATTCTGTAAAGAGCATGGAATCGAAAGAGAACTCTCTACTGCTAGGACACCCTAGAAAAATGGAGTAGTTGAAAGAAGGAACCGAACCATCAAAGAAATGGCAAGGACAATGCTACTAGCAGCTGATTTGCAACCAAAATTTGGAGAGAAGCAGTTGGCACTGTAGTTTATACCTTAAATCAAACTCAATTAAGACCAAATAATGAAAAGACTCCTTATGAATTATGGAAAGGAAGACCTACTTCAGTAAAATATTTCAGGGTTTTTGGAAGAAAATGTTTCATAAAAATAAATGATGACTCACCAGGTAAATTTTATTCTAGAGTTGATGAAGGAATATTTCTTGGATACTCCACTAGGAACAAAGCTTACAAATGTTACAACAATCGTCTACGAAGAATAGTGGAAAGCATTGATGTGAAGATTGATGAAGGCCTTCCAGAAAAAATAATTGAAGATCATGAAGTTGAGCCTTTCTCTGAACAAAGTGAAGAAGAATAATCTGAAAAAGAAGAGGAGAATGGAGAACCCCAAAGTGAACCTTCACAAACTCCCTCTAAGATCAATTTTGTTCAAAAGCATCATCTGGAAGAACAATTTATCGGAAATATAGATGAAGGAATTCAAACTCGAAGAAGGATGATAAAAACGCCAAGAAAAGATGATGTTGCTCTATTATCTTTAATATAACCTGAAAATTTTTCTCAAGCAAGAAAATATCCTTATTGGATAAGGGCCATGGAAGAGGAAATTTCTCAAATAAAAAAAAATGAGACTTGGGAACTGGTACCTCGCCCAAAATATAAAAATATAATTGGAAAAAAATGGGTATTCAAAAACAAGATGAATGAAGATGGACAAATCATCAGAAATAAAGCCAGACATGTCTGCAAAGGATACTCGCAAATTGAAGGAATTGACTTCAAAGAAATCTTTGCACCAGTAGCTTGATTGGAAGCCATAAGAATGTTTTTAGCATTTACTTTCTCAAAAGGATTCAAGGTTTATCAAATGGATGTAAAATCAACATTCCTGAATGGAGATCTCAAGGAATAATTTTACATGGAGCAACTAGAAGGATTTGATATTGCTGAAGGAAAATAATTTGTATGCAAACTAAAAAAGGCCTTGTATGGATTAAAACAAGCCCCTAGAGCATGGTATGCAAATTTGGATCACTATCTGCAACAAGAAGGTTTCAAAAAGGGAGTGGTAGGTAGAAATCTCTACATGAAGATGGACAAGGAAAAACTTCTGATCACTCTTTCTTATGTTGATGATCTAATCTTTGATAGCAATGATGAAGAAATGAGCCATGAATTTGCTCTAAATTTGTCCAAAAAATTCTAGATGTCAATGATTGGTGAGTTGTCTTACTTTCTTGGGCTACAAATATCTCAAACCTCTGCAAGCATGTTTATATCTCAAGAAAAATATCTTAAAGACATGCTCAAAAGATATGGGATGGAATATTGTGCACCTATGAGCACACCGATGACCACAATTTTTAAATTAAGAAAAGAGGATGATGCCCCTCTCATATATGAAACTCTTTACAGGTCAATAATTAGAGCTCTCCTATGCTTAACTACTACAAGATGTAATATCCCAAAATGGGGATGCAACAATACATAAACACAATTATGGAAATAGCAGTGACAAATCACCTCATAAAGTGTGGGAGGAACACATAGCCATCAATTGAATGTTACAGCAGCAAAAATATGATCCACTATATCATCCCAAAGTGAGGAATGCAACAATATGGGCCATAAAAACGTTATTTACAGAAAATTATGCTATAACTTTGAGAAATAGTAGTTGTATTCCTTATCTTATGTCTTATGGGACTCTCATCCAGAAGGGGATCAGAAACAAATCCCTTTTGATGTGTTAAACAGATCTCCTGGTCTCAATATGGCTTAAGAACACTGAAATCCCATGACTTAGACTACACATAAATTTTTGAAGCAAGCACAACGTAATTATATGAGGGTTTCTAATAAATATAAGGATAACCATATATTTAGAGTTTTATTACTCAAATCATAGAGAAAATCAGAGATCTAGCCTCTTTTACACATTATGAAGATAACCCGGCAAGGGTTCCTTGAGAGAATGAGTATAAAAGAGTGGATCTGTAGATTTGTATATGAAATAATGCAGTTAGCTAAATATCTACATACATACAGCTGAAAAATACAATAAATGAAGGAGGATCCTTCTTACAAGATTTCTGGGAGAAGGGTTGGCCCTTTCCCTCAGAAGCTAGCTCAAAAACAAGGGGTTTAACCCTCTCACTGCAACACTGCAAGAAATGACGCAGTTCCCGCAAGGGACTACGCTATAGATGATGGAAGTAATTTGGCCAAGTGCTAAGATATGAAAATATGCCCCATAATCTTCCTTAATGATCTTCCAAATGAATGGAGGCTCCCTCCTTTGGAAAACAAGCTTCGGAAGTGGTGTTGTGAACCCCCACTGCAACACCCTGCAACACAATGTTATATTGTTATATAAATAATGCTATAGCTGAAGGAGGATGCTTGGACTCAAGCTTGGATGTGGAGAAATTCAGTACAAAATCCCTCAAGAGGCCTCTCAAGAAAGGAGAAGGGATTCCTAAACAGGAATGCCTTGTGCTAAACATCACAACAATCTCAACTAAATAGTTGGAGAAAGAAGAATAGTCATGCAGACCAAAATCCAATATTCAATTCATGTCCTCATATGGCTGCCTTGCCCTCCTTTTAAACAAATGTGAACCTTCTTTCCTTGGGCCCCACTCATTAGGGTTTCCTCCACCAAGGAATCTTCCTCCTACTTGCACTTCGTTGTCTCTATGGATGATCACCTCCTCTCATACCAATGCTGTTGACTTTGTCATACTTGACCTTGTCCACATGCATTTGTCCTTGTTCACACCTGAGAGTGTAAAATATAGCTAGTTTTATGATCCCTTTTCACAACATGAGGGATTTTATTCCTGTTTTTAATATGCATGGGCCTTATTACCCATTTATTCAACTGCTAGGTGACAAAAGCAAAAATCAATATTCCAATTAGCTGCATGTAAATTTTGGAATATTACAGTCCTCCCTTCCCAAATGTTGCTTGTCCTCAAGCAACTGCAAGGATAGAACTGAAAAGTCTCCTTTCCTCCTCCTGTAGCATCCTCATATGATGAAATCCTCCAAGGAACATGATGTTGTATCAACAATGAATCTCTATAGTGCCCCTCCCAAGCATACAAGTTAGCATTTGGTGAGCATCCCAAATAGCCATCATCATGGAGAGGTGAAATACTCAAGGAGGCAACTAGGTGCTGTCTAGAGGTCCAGTCAAGGCATGGAGTCTGAAATGTATTGGGAACTATCAATCCCATGTGAAACCTCCATCCCCAAGCTATTATCAATACAAAATGAGTCACCCACCAACATGGAAACTCATGAAAGATCTCCTCCACCTTGGGCTCCTGCAATGTAGGTGGGCTAAATAACTGAATATGGTAGACAAAATGGCCTACCCCACACTATCTTCCTCTCCACTTATGATAATTTTAGAGCATATGCTAATCTTGGGTTGCAATAAGGTTGCCCTCAAGTGGCAAGAAGAGGATTAGATCTCCAAAGATCCTTTCTCCCATGTCATGAATCATGTTGGCCCAAACCATCCCATTCAACATGAATGGCACATCATCACCATTTGGCATCCAAATCAGAAAAATGCTGAAGGTTATGTGTAATTTTGGATGATACCAATGGTTTCTCAAGTGGATACAGTGCAGTCTTCCCAATTGCTACATTAGAACATCATATGGAAAGTTGTTCTCCAACAAGTTACTAGTTGTGAATGTTTTCTTATCTACTATGTGGTATTAAGCAGCAATATATATCAGTTGAGCATAATAAAAAAACAAATACACTTTCCTATATCCATGTAGCGAAGAGTTATCATCATAATTTTTGGTCCTAGTAGGATCATGAAACCCAGAAATAATATTTCCCTCTCGTGGAGCAATGTACTGTACATATATGGTGAGAAGATGCCAATACTCAATGAAATAATCAATAAGTAGAGAAATACATTTCTTACCATGCATAGTGAGTGGGCTAAAGGTGTGGTCCATGGATGAGTCCTCCCATGAGAATCTCCTCATAAAATTCTGCACAATGAAGGGTTCTCCCCTTGGAACACTTCATCACTAGAAACAAACTCCCAAGTGAAAGCGCTGTTGGTGTTAGTGATAAGGCTCTTGTCACTCCATGACTCCCATCTTTGACATTCCACATGCCAAATTCATCCACCATCATGCTGTTATGTGGGGAAATCTTCTTCCTGTGTGGAAGCCCCTCATTATCCTTCAATGCTGAAGGGTAGCCTCTTTGCACCTTGAATGTGCCATCCCTTTTTCCAGAAATATCATGATGAGTGTTATCCACCTATAATATTTTGTTATACCAAAAGGTGGCTAAATATTTTTGGAGCCTCCAAGGAACAATTTTATCACTAAAAATTTTTGGCTCTTGAAGTCTCTCTAAGGCCTCATGCTTCTGTCCGGATCCCTTATTGCTGTTTACATCCTAAAAACCTCTGAAATCCTTCAAAAATCCCAAGTTAAATATTGCTGCAGAACCCCTTGGTCCCCTTCCTTTTCTTCCTCACTAACCTCATTTTCTATTCTCCTTTTCCCATGAAAAACCCACAATTTCATGTTTCTCCCTTTCCATTTCATTAAAATCACTTTTATAAGGTTAAAAACCCACTTTTAACCTTACCGAAACCTTCATTTCCTTCAAGAAACCCTTCAAAAACCATGAAAATACATGTTTTTATGTATAGAACTTAAGCCCCTCGAGCTTAAGCCCTTAGCCCCTTTTCTTCCATACGCCCATACCTTGGAACCAAGTTTTAACCCTTTGGTGCTTATCACAAAGCACAGATCGCAGAATTTCCAAACTGTTATTTTTTAAACTGATGCATCGCAAATATTTGCGTTGTGATCCATCGCAGATCGCAGATCGCAATTTTCAGTTTTCCTCTAAAAATCTCATCGCAAGTTTCTGCGATGCGATCCATCGCATATCGCAAATCGCATGTTTCATTGTTTAAACAGTTTGATCCATCGCAAATATTTTCGATGCGACCGCTCCAATTGCATTTTTCCCCAGCACTCATCGCAAATCGAAATATCACATTTTCTCTCCGTCGCATAAATCCGCCATCGCATTTTCCACCTTTTGTGATTTGCGATCGATCCCGCTAGGCCCACCATATGATACCCCCACCTTTCATATAAAAACTCTTTTTTCCTTTGTAAAGTCGAAAATGATATATTTTGTGGTTTACAAAGGTTTTGCCCATTACATCCCGCCGCTGCATCTCCGCCGTCGATCTGCACCCCTGCTCCATGATCCAACGACCCTGCTTCCTCCGCATAACCTCCAATGCATTTTAACCTATAAACGCAAGATTTCATAACCTTCATTTGTATTTTGCAGGGTTTAACGTTTTCTGCTATATTCAGAAGGAAATTCGAAAGATGAGGGTGACGACCCTGCCTCTTTTGATTTGTCAAAGGAAATCGGCCACAGGGTGAAAATTCACGTTTTCATCAGTGTTTCATGAGGCATTGATGCCATATAACCCTGTGCAGCCCTGTGTAACAGCGAAGCACCAAGAATCCAGCACAGTCAAAGAGTATCAGCTGTAGAAGACCAGAAATGTGCCAGCACAGAGAATTGAAGACAGTTTTATGGGGATTACGGCTAAGACTGTTATCAAAAGCCTAATCCCCCAATCTAACACACAGTCTGCAGAATACCTAAAGTGTTTTAGTGACAGCAAACCCTCCACCACCATAAGAAGAGACTAATTGAACCCTCCATAACTCCAAAAGACACCAACATCCTCGCAGAAATTAAAGATCGCCGAACAATTAGTGCAAATCAAAGAATCTTATCTCTAATTATCGACAAAACCATTCTGGAAGTTGAAAAATAGTCGAGAAGCAGGTCTTTTCAATCATTTGGCCTCGAATGACACAAACAAAGTTATGAAGTCGAGTTATAAACGATTATATTCCCACCTTATGCCTTGCCTGGTTCCCAAAGGCCAAGAATTGCATTAATTGCATAATTGATAATACTTGACCCCTGGGAAATCCTCCCACCTCTTCATTCTTCTATAAATAATGTTATAGAAGATGAGAAAATGTTGGTCTCTAGACATCTGAATTCATGTAATGGTTATTCTGAAGCTACTGATGCCCTGTCTTGTAACTGAAAGATACACAAGCTGATATGAGAATTTCAAAGCTGTAGAGACCTACCGGGCTTGCAGATTGTAACTGGTTTGAACATCAATACAAGCTGTTGATTCATGGAATCCTCAATTATGTCAATGGTGATGTGCTCCTTACTTTTAATTGTTATTTTGCTTAATTTTTTCACTCTGTTCACTTTCTCTGATAAAGAGCAACAAACATAGAGTTAGGATGTACTCTCCACGATACCCTACTCTTACTGAAAGCTTTACTTCTATGTTTTCTTCATTCAAATGTTCTCTTTGAAGAGTATATTAATGCAGGTTGGTTTAAAAGTACTTCCCTGATCTAGATTGCTCTTTAAAACGAGCCTTCCCTGTGTTTTCCTTAGAGTATATTAATGCAGGTTAGTTTAAAAGTACTTCCCTGATCTAGATTTCTATTTGTGATTATCATCTGTGTTTCCTTATTGAATATGCTGAAAGCAGGACAGTTTAAAAGCACTTACCTGATCTTAAGTAGTTCAAGCTATTTTTTAAATGTCTCTGATTGAAAGTACTTCAATGCAGGATAGTTTAAAAGCACTTACCTGATCAACATAAATACTTTTATGTTTCCCCTTAAGTACATGTTGAAAGCAAGCTAGTTTGAAAGTAATTACTTGATCTTAGACTGTGCTTTGTTCTTCCTTTTGTTTGGTCTTTCACTTCTTATCTGTTTCATTCCATAAAATCACTTTAAAAGATCCTTTGATATAAGTAACTTGCCCCATGGATCCTTCTTGAATCTTGTTGTCCAATTAAATCCTCCTATGACTCCATAGCCCAATGGGTTAAAACTGTCTTTGCCCTTTTCTGTCAACTGAATCATTCCTTCATTGCAGATATTTTCACCCTTTATTTAGAACTTCCTTTCATCTTCATCATGTCTTTGCCCAACCAAAAACAAACAAATCAAACCCATGCTCTTCATAACTAGCCTAATATCACAATTGCAGCCTTTGAAGATCACATCTTTTAACTCATTTATAGAGAGATCCCTCTCTGGATTCAGGAGGGCTAGATCCTTGAATCCCAAAGTGGTATGATGTTACCTCTGCAGTTGGACTTTTTCAATCTTGCTAATTACAGGGTGCTAACATTTCTGGCAACTCCACTGGGGAAGAACCCCGAATCATTTTCATTTAAAGATAATCATATGACATCAGAGATTTGGTTCATAAATCATTTGCTTTATTAACCAGCTAGAGTCACCTAACATTTTTGGCGACTCAGCTGGGGACTATTTTTGAGTTCATAGTTGCTTGGCCAGCTTTTATATACTCTTTAGTTTTCCATACAATCACAAAAACTCAGAAAAACCCAAAAATATTTCAGATTGGTATGCAATAAACATGGTGGTGGAACCATAAAACATTTTACCTCCTTTAGGGCTAAAAATTTTCCACCTGGTGACTCCACACTCTGAAACTCCTAGAAGACCAAATGACTCCACTGGTAGAAGACCCTGAACTGATTGAATAGACACAGTAACCTCTTTCTGGATTTACAAACATGATTCCAAGAATACAACGAAGATATGCCCCAATGAGTAGAGATAATATCCCTGGGTTTCCACATAAGATGCCCCAGGTGAATTGGGATGACAACTTGCCTATTTTTCAAGGTGAAAAGTTTGATAACCCTTTATTACATCTTATCAAGTTTCACATACATGTACGGAGGTTGAAATTTGAATGGCGTGAAGACTTCCTAATGAAAATGTTCATGTTAACATTAGAAGGAAAAGCTAGGGATTGGTATGAATGCTTAAGATCTAGTAGTTTGTTTTCTTTAAGAGACCTTGAATATGTGTTCTATGAGAATTGTGAAGAAAACGCTACATCATTATCATGGGGTGCAATATATTATGATCCATCACAAAACATCACCCAACACATTATAGATAATGAGGAAGCTTTGGAAGAGATGCATCCTGAAGATCTTTTAACAACCATTCATGAGTTTAATCTCCTATTGAAAATTTTTAAGAATATTGATGAATCAGTTGAGGAAGAGATGATCCAAGAAATAATGGATGTTCCTCAAGATATCCCTGAAAACTCAAATATTGATTCATCATCCCTTATAGCTTAGGCTCAAGAAGACATCCAGCCTCAAAATCAGTCTTCGCAAGAGAGAGAGAATTGCTGTAATTCTGTTCAAAGGGACATGGAAACATCTTCCCCTTTGACAGAGAAGGAAATAGAACAGAATATTTATAAACAGTCAGTCTCTGAAATTTTTTGCAAAACAAACACTCTTGCCCATTCGCATAGAGAACTTTTTTGTACAGATTTAGAAAATTATTTTGTAAATCATAATGAAGAGAGACCTGCTGATAACCCAATATGTTCGACTGATGAAATTGTTTATTCCGATGATTTTCCAAATTTCGATCAGTCTGATGATGATGATGAGTTTCAAGAAAAAATTAATCACGCAGGGCAACCTGCGTTCGATTGGTGTTATGAGTTTCACCATCATCAACTTGAAAGCAGAAATCACCCATTTCAATCTATCACAAATCGCTTTCACATAATTGGGAATCAACAGCTTTTCAACTCATAAGGTGAAGAGAAGAGCAATAAAGAAATTTTTGAGCAAAAGGATCTTCCTCTTGAAAAAGAGGAAACCTTGAAGTACTCCCCTGCTCAAGAATATTATAATAACCTCTTCACAGAATTTAGTCCACTGAATACGAGCATACAAGGGCCAGAAGAGGACAACAATGTCAAATATGATGATTCCTCCAGTTCAGAAGATGATGAAGATGAAGGAGAAAAACAAATAGAAGACTATCCTGATGTGGATATATCATCTTCTCGAGAAGAAAATTCTCCCTTCACTGATATTAGTCTGTCATTTAAAGAGCCTGAATTTATATCAGAAGCAATCATAGATTCAAAGAAAGAAGATATTTCACTGTTTGCTATTTTGCAGGTTAAGAATGATGATACTTCCAAGCTACATACTGAAGAGATAGTCCACAAAGCTGATGTCTTGGAAGTAGATGATCTACCAATTGTGGAGGACCAAAAGGAAGAGAATCTTCATCTTTTCTTTGTTGATCCTATGGAAGAGTGTGTGGAAATCCCGACTGGCTCAAATTATCAAGCATTGATCCTTTGCAAAAGCCAGAGACATGAAAAGCTGTCACCTTCTATGATAGCCTCGGTTTTGAAAATTAATCTTCAAAATATATTATGGATACCTCTGACAAGCAGCCAAAGTTTCTTCTTCTTCTTGACATTACTCAGCTGGCTGCATTGGCATTTTTGTATCATATGATGAATGTAAATACTCCATGTTTAGAATAGGTTAGATAGGAATGTCAATAAAGCTCAGTTCCGAGCATGTAGTTAGTTGTTGTTTTCTGCTTTGAAGAAAAGTCAAGAATCCAAAAATACAAAAACAAAGAAAGAATGAAAAGAGGGCAGAAATGAAAACAAGAAAGGCACAGCCCCATGCCAAAAAGAGAAATAAATCTGAAAGTGTGCAAGATCAAATGCCACTCCTCAAAACACACTTCTAGTTAGTCAAACTGCCTAATCTTGACTAATTAGCTTTAAATTTTTTGTTGATAGGGTAGTGAATTCGATTTGCCAAACTGTTCAATCTTGGCTTATCAGTAGATAGATTAGGATAGAAATGAAGGTTCAAACAAACTCAAAATCTGAACCAAAGTTTCCAAAGAGAGATGACTCAAAATTGTTTTATTTTTTGAGTCATAAAAGAGAAAAAATGGTTCTAATTTGCCCAAAATCTGAATCAGATATCAAGGAAGAGACAGCTCAAACAAAAGCAAAAACAGAGCTGTGAAAAAAAGAAAAGGCCATGATGAGAAACTTTCAAATCTTAAGCCTTCCATTTTTTATTTTAATTTTCTGCAAATAATAATCTATGTGCAGCTTTTTCTTATGCCATAGATCACAGCAAGTCAAACAACTCAATCTTGACTTGACTGTTTTTAAATTTCTGTTGTAGAATTTAGAGAATGAAAGTTTGTTGGACAGTTTAATCCCAACAGACAGTAGATTAGGTAGAGAAATATCTGAGCTCAAATGTTTAATCTGAGTTTAGGGAGAAATAAGGAGTAGAAATAGATTATATTTCCTGCTTTCAAAAGAATAAAATGTTGTGAATAGATTTTGCCAATCCAAGTGCACTCTGATGAAGAAAAAATGCTAGATCAGTAGGATTGGGTAGGTAGAAAGTTTGTATTGATGAAGGACCATTGTTTTCATGGATGCTAAATATGTTTTCAAACAAGATCATCCAACAAAGGAAGGGTAGCCCAATGGATCAGGCACAAGTCATCGTCCCAGAGAAATCAAGTTTGAATTCTTGATGCCTTCAAGAAGGCACCATCCCCAAGTGGAGCCACTATTAGCCACCTATAATATTTTGTTATACCAAAAGGTGGCTAAATATTTTTGGAGCCTCCAAGGAACAATTTTATCACTAAAAATTGTTGGCTATTGAAGTCTCTCTAAGGCCTCATGCCTCTGTCTGGATCCCTTATTGCTGTTTACATCCTAAAAACCTTTGAAATCCTTCAAAAATCCCAAGTTAAATACTGCTGCAGAACCCCTTGGTCCCCTTCCTTTTCTTCCTCACTAACCTCATTTTCTATTCTCCTTTTCCCATGAAAAACCCACAATTTCATGTTTATCCCTTTCCATTTCATTAAAATCACTTTTATAAGGTTAAAAACCCACTTTTTAACCTTACCAAAACCTTCATTTCCTTCAAGAAACCCTTCAAAAACCATGAAAATACATGTTTTTATGTATAGAACTTAAGCCCCTCGAGCTTAAGCCCTTAGCCCCTTTTCTTCCATATGCCTGCACCTTGGAACCAAGTTTTAACCCTTTGGCGCTTATCGCAAATCGCAGATCGCAGAATTTCCAAATTGTTATTTTTTAAACTGATGCATCGCAAATATTTGCGCTGCGATCCATCACAGATCGCAGATCGCAATTTTCAGTTTTCCTCTAAAAATCTCATCGCAAGTTTATGCGATGCGATCCATCGCATATCACAAATCGCATGTTTCATTGTTTAAACAGTTTGATCCATCGCAAATATTTGCGATGCGACCGCTCCAATCGCATTTTTCCCCAGCACTCATCGCAAATCGCAATATCGCATTTTCTCTCCGTCGCATAAATCCGCCATCGCATTTTCCACCTTTTGCGATTTGCGATCGATCCTGCCGGGCCCACCATATGATACCCCCGCCTTTCATATAAAAACGATTTTTTCCTTTATAAAGTCGAAAATGATATATTTTGTGGTTTACAAAGGTTTTTCCCATTACATCGTGCCGCTGCATCTCTGCCGTCGATCTGCACCCCCGCTCCATGATCCAATGACCCTGCTTCCTCCACACAACCTCCAATGCAGTTTAACCTATAAATGTAGGATTTCATAACCTTTGTTTGTATTTTGCAGGGTTTAACGTTTTTTTCTATATTTAGAAGGAAATTCGAAAGATGAGGGTGACGACCCTGCCTATTTTGATTTGTCAAAGAAAATCGGCCACAGGGTGCAAATTCACGTTTTCATCAGTGTTTCATGAGGCATTGATGCCATATAACCCTGCGCAGCCCTGTGTAACAGCGAAGCACCAAGAATCCGGCACAGTCAAAGAGTATCAGTTGTAGAAGACCAGAAATGTGCCAGCACAGAGAATTGAAGACAGTTTTATGGGGATTACGGCTAAGACTGTTATCAAAAGCCTGATCCCCAAATCTAAAACACAGTCCGCAGAATACCTAAAGTGTTTTAGTGACAGCAAACCCTCCACCGCCATAAGAAGAGGCTAATTGAACCCTCCATAGCTCCAAAAGACACTAGCAGCCTCGCAGAAATTAAAGATCGCCGAACAATTAATGCAAATCAAAGAATCTTATCTCTAATTATCGACAAAACCATTCTGGAAGTTGAAAAACAGTCAGGAAGCAGGTCGTTTCAATCATTTGGCCTCGAATGACACAAACAAAGTTATGAAGTAGAGTTATAAATGATTATATTCCCACCTTATGCCTTGCCTGGTTCCCAAAGGCCAGGAATTGCATTAATTGCATAATTGATAATACTTGACCCCTGGGAAATCCTCCCACCTCTTCATTCTTCTATAAACACTGTTATAGAAGATGAGAAAATGTTGGTCTCTGGACATCTGAATGCATGTAATGGTTATTTTGAAGCTATTGATGCCCTGTCTTGTAACTGAAAGATACACAAGCTGATATGAGAATTTCAAAGCTGTAGAGACCCATCGGGCTTGTAGATTGTAACTGGTTTGAACATCAATACAAGCTGCTGATTCATGGAATCCTCAATTATGTCAATGGTGATGTGCTCCTTACTGTTAATTTTTATTTTGCTTAATGTTTTCACTCTGTTCATTTTCTCTGATAAAGAGCAGCAAACATAGAGCTAGGATGTACTCTCCACGGTACCCTACTCATACTGAAAGCTTTACTTCTATGTTTTCTTCATTCGAATGTTCTCTTTGAAGAGTATATTAATGCATGTTAGTTTAAAAGTACTTCCCTGATATAGATTGCTCTTTAAAACGAGCATTCCCTGTGTTTTCCTTAGAGTATATTAATGTAGGTTAGTTTAAAAGTACTTCCCTGATCTAGATTGCTCTTTGTGATTATCATCTATGTTTCCTTATCGAATATGCTAAAAGCAGGCCAGTTTAAAAGCACTTACCTGATCTTAAGCAGTTCGAGCTGTTTTTTAAATGTTTTTGATTGAAAGTACTTCAATGCAGGCTAGTTTAAAAGCACTTACCTGATCAACAGAAATACTTTTATGTTTCCCCTTAAGTACATGTTGAAAGCAAGCTAGTTTAAAAATACTTACTTGATCTTAGACTGTGCTTTGTTCTTCCTTTTGTTTGGTCTTTCACTTCTTATCTGTTTCATTCCATAAAATCACTTTAAAATATCCTTTGATATAAGTAACTTGCCGCATGGATCCTTCTTGAATCTTGTTGTCCAATTAAATCCTCCTATGACTCCATATCCCAATGGGTTAAAACTGTCTTTGCTCTTTTCTGTCAACTGAATCATTCCTTCATTGCAGATATTTTCACCCTTTATTTAGAACTTCCTTTCATCTTCATCATGTCTTTGCCCAACCAAAAACAAACAAATCAAACCCATGCTCTTCATAAGTAGCCTAATATCACAATTGTAGCCTTTGAAGATCACATCTTTTAACTCATTTATAGAGAGATCCCTCTCTGGATTCAGGAGGGCTAGATCCTTGAATCCCAAAGTGGTATGATGTTACCTCTGCAGTTGGACTTTTCCAATCTTGCTAATTACAGGGTGCTAACAATGAGTATGGGAAAAATTATGCCCATACTCTCCCAAGAGAAGCCACAACAATAATAATTCTTGCTGCCCCCTCACACCTCCATCATAAAAATAATGAGGTGAAAATATGTTGATTTACATGAAGGAGATCATATCAACATAATGCACCCAAAATCTGTGCTGCCATATGATGCAAGTGCCCCGCCAAGTTTCTTCCACCCACATACCCTTAGCAAAAGGATATGTCATAGGATGGCCAAACTCTTTCAAGAGTAGCCAACGCAGCCATGCCTCTTGCTAGACGGTGTCATAAATATGCAAGTGGCTTACCAGCCTCTTTCTCTCCATCCACATCCATTCATCCACCTGTGGATGTCTCCTACCATTCTCCATCTTGGTACTCCTCTAATGAAGACTACCATCCTCCCATATCAGATTTTTCTTCTTGAATTTCATGGGATGTTGAAATGCAGCTCCTCGAAGATCTTCTGGAGAAGATCTTACACCAATGACCAGCTTGAATCCATAAGGATTCAAGTGTGATGAGGGAAAAACCTCCTCAAGTTGTTGAAGAACCTTTCACTCCATGATATGTTGAAATGCACTTCCAATGAGATCTCTCCATGAGACCTTCTTCTCATCAATGGCCCTCCAAAACCAATAAGGTTCTGGATCTGCTGCAAGTAGAAGTTTATCTTTGAGCTGTGAGATGCTCATTGAGAAAGTGTCATCTAGAAAGGAGAAAATATTTCTCATCTCAAGATGTCTACCATCTATCATCTTTTCCTCCATTGCTTCATGAATGAAGCTGCCATTTGAATGCTCCCATAAGGAATGGGACCTCTTCTCTTCATTGTTGTTTATGTACAGCGTTGTAGGTTTGTAAGGTGACACATGTACTATTTCAAAGAAAGGTACAATTCTTAAGTCATATTCATCCGTTGTACATGGGATCGTACTCATCCTATCTTCAAAAATTCTACACTTCAACTCAAGAGGTTGAATGTAGTTCATTCCTTCCTTGAATAACTCAAGGTTGCACAACGCAGTGTAGTTCTGTTGCTCTAGATTAGCAGTATGGAATGGTGTATATCTCTCTATAAGATTCGCTGAAATGATAAGAGATGGAAACTTAGGCATACCTTGGTGAAATTTGGAAGTATCTTGTATGGCTGCAAGAGTTCCTTCCAATGTGTTGGCTTCCCAAACTGCTGAAGATGAAGGCTACTCCTCCATGATTGTAACAATGCTGGTACATGCCTTTTTAAATGGTGGTGAGGGCTTCTCTTCCTCTGATTTCTCTTTGCCAAATTCTCCAATCAACCTTTGAGTAAACTCAACAAAAGTATTCACTCTTGCATGACTCAAATGGCTGAACCACCAAATGTTGGCTTCACCCTCAAGGTGCAGCGCTGCAATTTCTACAGCCTCTCTCTCTACCACTAGATGTAGTAGGAAGAATGCCTCTAGGTTCATCACCCAAGCCTTTTCTATACATGTGGGTGACCCATTAAAAGTAGACAATAGGAATATATTTCCTCTCATCATCTCATTGCTGTAGGGCCTCCATTCTTCTTCCAGCTGGATAAACTGAGGAAGAGCTAGAGTCTCCTTGAAAGCTTTAGGTTGAGATTTGTATTCTGCAAGGTACCTTCTTAGGATCCCAGGTTCCAAGTTTCCTTCATGCCTCTTGTCTTCTCCTCTTTGAGAATAGGAAGTACATGTCCCTTCCTCTTCTTGAAACCCTCTAGGAGTTTCATTGCATCTCTTCTCCTTCATCTACTTAACTTCCTTGGAGAGGTTCTTTCTAGATCTGAAAAGTGATGAGACAAAGCTCATTCTCTCCATTATTATGATCTTTCTCCTTTTCTTTGTCTTATTGTTCTTTTGATAGCATAATGGCTGGAACTCACAGGCTGAGCCAAGATTATGCTTCGATACCACTGTAATATCCCAAAATGGGGATGTAGCACTACATAAACAAAATTATGGAAATAGAAGTGATAAATCACCTCATAAAGTGTGTTAGAAACACATAGCCATCAAATGAATATTACAGCAACAAAAATATGATCCACTATATCATCCCAAAGTGAGGAAATGCAGCAATATGGGCCATAAAAACGTTATTTACAGAAAATTACGCTATAAATTTGAGAAATAGCACTTGGATTCCTTAGCTTATGTCTTATGGGACTCTCATCCAGAAGGGGATTAGAAAAAAATCCCTTTTGATGTGTTAAACAGATCTCTCAGTCTCAATATGGCTTAAAAACACTGAAATCCCATGACTTAGACTACACACAAATTTTCGAAGAAAGCACAGAATAATTATATGAGGGTTTCTGATAAAATATAATGATAACCATATATTTGGAGTTTTATTACTCAAAGCATAGAGAAAATCAGAGATCTAGCCTCTTTTACACATTATGAAGATAACCCGGTAAGGGTTCCTTGAGAGAATGAGTAAAAAAGAGTGGATATGTAGATCTGGATCTGAAATAACACAGTTAAATAAAGCTCTACATACATACAGCTAAACAATACAATAAATGAAGGATGATCCTTCTTACAAGCTTTCCGGGAGAAGGGTTGGCCCTTTCCCTCAAAAGCTAGCTCAAAAACAAGGGTTTTAATTCTCTCACTGCAAAACTGCAAGAAATGACACATTTCCTGTAAGGGACTGTGATATAGATGATGTAAGTACTTTGGCCAAGTGCCAAGATATGAAAATCTACTCTAGAATCTTCCTTATTGATCTTCCAAAGGAATGGAGGCTCTCTCTTTTGAAAAACAAGCTTCAGAAGTGGTGTTGTGAAACCCCACTGCAACACCCTACAACACAACGTTATACTGCTACAGAAATAATGCTGTAGATGAAGGAGGATGCTTGAACTCAAGCCTGGATGTGGAGAAATTCAGTACAAGCTCCCTCAAGAGGCCTCTCAATAAAGGAGAGGAGATTCCTAAACATGAATGCTTGTACTAAACAACACAACAATCTCAACTAAACAGTTGGAGAAAGCAGAATAGTCATGCAGACCAAAATCCAATATTCAATTCATGTCCTCATATGGCTGCCTTTCCCTCCTTTTGAACAAATGTGAGCCTTCTTATTTTGGGCCCCACTCATTAGGGTTTCCTCCACCAAGGAATCTTCCTCCTACTTGCACTGTGTTGTCTCTATGGATGATCTCCTCCTCTCATACCAATGCTGTTGACTTGGTCACACTTGACCTTGTCCACATGCATTTTTCCTTGTTCACACATGAGAGTGTAAAATCCAGCTAGTTTTATGATCCCTTTTCACAACATGATGGATTTTATTCTTGTTTTTAATATGCATGGGCCTTATTCTCCATTTATTCAACTGCTATGTGAAAAAAGAAAAAATAAATATTCCAATTAGCTGCATGCAAATTTTTGAATATTACACAAGACCAGATATTATGCAAGCAGTAGGAATGGTAGCAAGATTTGAGTCAAGTCCTAAACAATCCCATCTAGCATCTGTGAAGAGAATTCTATGATATTTGAAAGGAACGATTGATTTCGGTCTTTGGTATCCTAAGAGTTCAACTTTTATTATGACAGCTTACTCTGATGTTGATTGGGCCAGAAGCATGGATGATCGAAAAAGTACCTGTGGAAATGCATTCTTTATGGGAGATTGTGTTGTATCTTGGCTCAGCAAAAAGCAATCATCTATATCCCTTTCTACAGCTGAAGCCGAATATATAGCTGCTGTTGATTTTTGTACACAAATTATATGGATGAAGGAAGCCTTGAAGGATGTAAACATAGAAACTAAGCAACCAATTACTATTTTTTGTGACAATACTAGTCCCATCAGTCTTTCAAAGAATCTAGTGTTGCACTCAAGGATCAAACATATTCCAATCAAATACCACTTTCTCCGTGAACAAGTTGCTGAACACAATATCAGGTTGGAATACGTCAATAAAAAAGAAAAAATTGCAGATATATTTACAAAACCCCTTCCAAGAGAAGAATTTGAGTATCTTCGCCAAAAGATGGGGGTCATTGCTCTTGCATCACATTAAATCAAGTAGCATGTCAAGGGTACAGTATGTTAAGGGGAGCAGCATGACAAGGGGAGCACTTTGGCACCCCATTTCCATTGATGTCAAAGGGGGAGAGAAGAAAAATATTGTCATCCAATGACAAAGGGGGAGATTGTTAATCCAAGTTATCATTGATGGCAAAAGGTTGATGAAGGTTGAAATACTAGATGATAACATGGAAGATATCATTTGAATTTCTCCTAATGATGCTGCACTGTGACATATTACTGTACTATTATTGAATACATGATGCTATACCTTCATGAACTTGCTGGGTACTATCATGATGACATAGATGTCCTACATGATGACACTATGACCCTATGATTGATAAGCCAAACAATGGAGAAGAAAAATGAAGGAGAAGCCAAGAAATGGAGAAGGAATTTTGTCCTATGCACTTTCTGCACACAAAAATTAAGGATAGTCACAAAGAAAAATTGTTTTTACCTCCTTAGAGGCATCCTTCCAAATTGACTCCCATACCATATTTTAGAGCATATTTTTTCCTTTCCAATGGGTCCTTACTTGTCCCAAAACGCCTAGTATTTTTTGAGATATTGAATTTTCAAGTTATATATATATTTATGATATTGAGCCGATCTATGCTCAGGAACACAAGTCAGCCTCTAAACATGGACGTGTCTCTCCGTTTGTTATTGCAAAGAAGGCTATATATATACAATCCTTAGCTCATTTCTCTAACACATAAATTCGGTCATCAAGCACACAAAGAATAGATTCAGTTCACATCTCGTGAACTTAATATATAAAGGAGAATATATTCTATTTGGGGTTAAAAAGGTCTCATCTAAATTGAAAATATTCAGATTTCTGTGAGTGTCACATTTCAGAAGGTCAGATCCATAGCTCAGTCTTGAAAAACTTGGTGAAGAAGGCAGAACACAGAAAAAGGAACAGGTTCACATATTGTGAACCCTTAAGGAGAAGAACAACCCATTTATCTAGCACCGCATAAGCTACAGGATTGTGGATCAATATAGCAAGGGCTCAATATTGTGAGAAGTTTCAGAACAAAAGTGTGATTCCACTTTAGGAACTCGGATCTGTCTTTGTGATCTCACTACACCTCGAAATTGCAGCTTAGGACAGTCACATTCCAGAATTGTTTATTTATGGGAGAATATTCCTATTTCTCAATGTTGGAAGGACAGTCATTATTGTCACCCTCGGATTTGGAACTGTGAACAAGCACATCCAGTTTAGGAGGCTTGAACCTGTGAAGCATTCGGATTTGTGATTCAAGCATATAATTGGTGCAGCAACATTTCTTACCTTGGTGAACTCAGAAGTATTACTAACCTTGGCTCAGATAGTTCATTGGATCAAAATTGAATCTCCTCATTGACTCTGTGATTCAGACAATCTCTCTTTTTGGACAGTGAATAATTTTTGAATTGAAGTGCAATGATGAACAAGTAGACAATGAAGAATTTTGAAGTGATCAAACAATGTAGAATTTTGTAAGTGATTAAACAATGAAGAATTATGTCAATAATGTTCAAGTAAATACTATTCACATTCTCTATTAAAAGGAGACAAAAGGATTGGTGTCCTTGGAGTAAGAGCTCCTAAACACAAGGTTGATTCCTTGAGAAGATAGGGTCAAAGCCCTAGAGGTCATAGCCTCATCAAAGTCCAAGTTGGTGCTTGGAAACAGGTTGGTGCCTGTTTCATTAAAAGGGTTGGTGCCCTCACTCATCTATTGTATACTATTATTAAAAAATGGGATTGAAGTTCTTATTAATTCTTAATATTATTATTATACACCTCTTTGTCTTTGATTATGAAGAATCTAACTAGCAATAATTAACAATTAAAAATAAATATTGATTCACCCGCCTCTTAGTATTTCTAACAAACGAAGCGCCTCACCCTGAGGCAACAACCCAGTAAAAAAACAGATATTCGTTTCAGGACAGATAACAAGGTCACACCCCCACAGCACCATCACCTTGCACCACCTGTTCCAGAAGCAAATCAGGTAGAGCAGAAGATGATCTTGTGATCGTAGAAAGTCATTCTCCACGAATTTAAGAAGACCCCAACATGCCAATTGTTGACGCATGTGACCATCAGTAGCCAAAGAAACCCAGAGATCAGGCCAATCCCTCTCCCTCCACAACATATTGTCATCAAACAGGCACACACCATCCACACTGAAAACACTAAAAAATAGACAAATTTTACCAAACAAATTGCAGACAACAGCTTTGCCCTTCCACACACCTATTCCTCAAACAGGCACGAGGAGAGTGCGTCTGTCTTTCTCACAGACGTGCCAAAGGTGCGCCTAAAGCTAGGACAGACACAATAAATGGGCGCAAAACCTTATTTTTTAGCACAAGTTGTGTGCTTTTACCTTGATCGCCCGTGCGGTCAAGGAAAAAACTAGCCTAGGATCCTTAAAAACCCATCCTGTACAGACCCTAACACCAGCACACTGAAAAAAAATAAAATATGGGACGTCATGGAGCCTACTTGGCTAAAAAATCGCTAGTCCCGAGTACTCAAGCTGACCGCAATGGTAATAACTTCTCCGCAGAAGCTTCTGACCTCTCAAAACCTCGAATGCTCAAATAGAAACAAATGAACTGAATTGAGCCATATTTTCCTATATGTCACCCTTTTTAGAAAATTTGGAGGACCATAATGAGAGCTCATAAGGCCCAATTACAGGACCGAAAGCAGCATTATGATTAGCACTCCATAACGCCCAAGGGTGGTGCCACACTTTTGCACCATCGAAAAAATATTTTTTTAGTGCCGACAGGTATGCACTCTCTCATATTCTTTTTTAAAGCACATGTCTTTCAATAATATTTGAAAAAATAAGATGATTTCACTTGGGGTATTTGTTTTTGCAGGTAGTGTGCAAACCATCCACTGCTCCATCCATTGAAAGTTCCAGAGCATGTATCATTCTACCCTCAGAATTATAGAGTCCCAGAAAAAAATTAACCATAGGTTCCAACCACCCGACCATGTTTATCATCACCCCACTTTTGTACATGATAAACATCCTTGTTGGTCAGTAGAGCCTCCCCTCCATGGCGCCCGTCACCCAAAGTAGACCATATATCACAAAAAATAGAGACGCCATGGCCATACCACTTTAGTCTGGGAAGCACCTCATGCCCATTCACCCGCCATGCATCAGGTCAACTTTACCATATCGAAATAAAACCCATTTCTCAGACGACTAGGTTATGCAAGCAGATCAAAAGCGCATTACCGTGCCTTGAATTTCGCCTACCGTACCTCCATCAGCATAGCTCATCTGCGACATTTTCCATCTGTTTCATCAACCCACACATCAGACGAACCAATGGGGCCCCCACCCTCAGCAAAAACACCTTCCTCACATCATCGGTGAGCGAACAATTTCATGTTTTTGGGCACCCGTATCTTTGTTTTGTAGAAACCAAACCTCATTATTTTATTATTTTGGTAAGTGTACAAATACCGCAAGAGGTGCACTATGTTCCCCACCCACCCATCCGTTTTTTCTCCCATGGCAGCAGTCCCTGGTCACCCTTGGTCAGATTATCACACCCTCACGCATAAGCCACTATGACATGCATAACCAATATACACCCACTCTAGATGTCTTACCGACTCCAGGGATTTCCCCATCAAAAATAGTTATGACTGTCGCCAAGACACTTTTTATACTCCAACCTTGGGCCACTGAGTCCCCATCATTAGTTTTCAGTCACCCCTCGCCATCGTGCCTATGTTAAACCCATCACATCTAGGATCTTGATCCCCTGTATCAGTGACTCTCTCGTTCGGTTGAGGCTTCCTTGTTTTTGACATCAACACCTATTTTCCAAAAAGGAAACGGTACCTTGGATCACCCCTCTCCACAAAAGGGACATCCTCGAATGGCACTGTGGGAGACATCATTGCCCACAGATGTCATTGATCCTACTGACATTTGACTACAGCGCAAGCTTTCATGTCAATATGGTATCTTACCTTACAACCATTGCACTTTGATCAAGTTCGTCGAAGACCCGTGCCTTTATAAGCATCTCTTTCAACAATTCTTACATGGGAAGGTCCCATCCATACACCTATGCATGAATTGCACAATTATATTCCATACAAAATTTACGCATATAGGTACCATATTCCACCTATTTTCAAATAAAAAATGCCCCTGAGGGAGTCAACAGTCGTCGTCATCAACCAACATATCACTACCATACTAGTGACACAAACAAAATCTATATCTGTCAAATAGATTTGTTTAGCTAGCCAAAGCATCATGAGCATGGGACATGCCCGCCTCGTAGAAATTTTTTATATGTTGTATTACATCATTGCTTGCAGGGTTCCCATGGGACATGGTCGCTCTTCGACCCAGTGCAGGGTGTCATTATAATATTCCCAAATGGGAAAAGCAGCAATATATGAACACAAACTAGAAATAGTAGTGTAAATAAACACATAAATAATGGATACCAATATGGAGCCATAACATTATGTATAATAACATCAAATCAATACAAAATAGTGAGGCACAAGTCATATTATATGAGGAAACAAGCCTCCCATAAACAATCACTCCCAAAAGTTAGATGCTGCTACAATACAAAATGCCATAGAGCTCCTATAGCGCAGTCATAACATGCATAACTATAGCTAGAGATCATACAATGATACAAATATATGATATATTCCTCAATATATTTTATACAAACAGATCTAGGCCCTATATCACCTTTCTAAGATAATCCGAGAGGGTTTCTGAAAAATGCATACAATGTGCAAATGTAAGTTACAGCCCTAGGGCTAAAGGTTTGCTGCAACAACAGAAATGAGAAGATATGGCTGAAGCTGATGTAGAATCCTACATATTTTCTCCAATAGATCCTTTGGATGAAAGGATGTCCTCTCCACTAAAGAAATCACCTCCCAAAACACATACTGCAACCACCCCTGCAACTCCTCCCTAAATAAACGTAGATCTGGACTAAAACTACACTGTAGGGAATAAAATCACCTTGGCTTGATGCCAAATATATCAATAAAGCCCAAGGGGCTTCTTTACTGGACTCCCAATGGAAGGAAGCCTTCCTCCACTGCAAAACTAGTTCAGAAAACACCCAATACAAACCTCCACTGTTGCATCCTGCAACAGAGCACAACTCTAAGCAGACATTGCGCTATTGAAGAAAGTTGAAGCTTGGCCTGATGCCAGAATGTGGAAATATAGTGAAAATACTCCTCCTGAGTGGGCACTAGAAGTCCCTTAAGGATAGAGGTTGGATTCCCGCTCAAGAACACCCTTTTACTAAATAGTACAACAGACCCTGCTAAAAAACAAAAGCATGCAATAGAAATGTCATTTGACAAATCTAGATCTAAGAAGATCAAAATCAATAATCATCTAACATGCCTTATATGGATGCCTTTCCCTTCCTTATATGCATTGTGAGCCATCTCACCTTGGGTCCCACTCATTAAAGACAGTACTCTCATGGGGACTATCTCCCATTAACTCTGCGTTGTTCACATTGATGATCCACTCTCTCTATACCAGCGCTGTTGATTTGGTCACCATTGACCTTGTCCACATGATTTTTCCCCTGTTCATACATGGAGGTGCCTTATCCAGCTATAATGATGATCCCTTTTCACATTAATAGGGATTTTATTCCTACTAAAGAGATTTATGGGTCTCCCTACCTACTTATTCATCTATCTAAAAGACAAAAGAAAAAATGAATATTCCAATTATCTGCATGCTAATTTAGGAATACTACAGTCTCCAAATCCATGCTACACGTAGGTATCTCTCTCTCTTCTCACAGTACACAGAAAAGAAACTATAATGTATTTCGGCTATATAGTTCTTCTTAGACCTCACACACTAGGGGGCAACTATTATCACTAGAAAATCAAACAAGCAAATATGACATTATTAAATGTCAGGCAACAAGACTTACAGGGCTGAGGCACATTAGAGAATCTGAAGTATTTAAAAATCTCTAAGGTCTAAGAGGAAAATCAAATTGTGCATTGAAGGAACCAACAAAATACGCCTTTGTATGCACTTTTCTTCGATATGCATGCCTTTGCGTGGATTTCCCTAAAAAAGTCGCGCGGTCCTGAGAGTGGCGGAAGTCACTTTCTGGGACCACAAGGCACACTCCAGGACATTGATCCCACACTTGAGGTCGCCCAAGCCTCCTTAGGACCTCAAGGGAGCACAAAATGGAATAAATGCGGCACACAATGGAATCACCCTCCTCTCTTGGGTCACCATCCATCAATGTACCAAGAGAGGGAAGGAGACTTTGAATTCTCCTATAAAATACCACCAAGAGATGAACAATATGAGAACACATTGTTATGTTGGCCAGAATTTCCCCAAGCAATCCAATAGTGTGTAATCTGGAGCATAGATAGAGGGGACTTAGTTGTTGGCCATCCAACAACTCTAGTCCACTAGAGTAGATAGAGGGAGACTTTGCACCAAGGTAGCTCAAAAGTAAATACATCCTTGCATCGGGTCTTAGAACTCCCTAGTTCTAAGGGCCCCTTGGCAAGTGGGTAAAAGCTTCATCCTTCATTCATACTAGCACTCAATAAGAGGGGACTTAAGTGCCATCGTTTGGATTATTGAAGTTGTTTGACTCTATTTAGATATTTTTTATTATTTGCTTTAGTTTAATTTTTATGTTTGAATATGTGTGCTATTTCACTATTTGGTATGTTTATGTCTTAGCATGTTCCCTAACTTGCAAGACTCCCTTTATTTTTTTCCTGTGACCAAGAACTTAAGATGTAAAAACCACTCCTCTTAAGCAGGTTTGATTTGATACATTCGTGCACCAAACACACACACAAGCACTCTGAATCAAAACAACATATGATTAAAATGTAACTGTAATGCAACTATTTGAAAGAAAACTTCATGAGCCTCTCGTGAGTATAAGTCTGTCATTGTTCACACAGTAGCTAAACCACACATTGGAAAGGAACAAAGTCTTATATTAATTTGAAACAAAGTTTTAAAGTATTGGGAATTCAACCATAGCTTCTTAACTTAACCAAACTATCCTTTTGGTTTTGCCTTATGAATTTTATACAATTTTTCATTAACTAAATGAAGAGTCTTATGTCGACAGGCAATGAAATTTTTTTTTCATCTAAGAAGTAAATTTAAATTAAAACTTTATCTTATCATGATTTTCTACTAGGAGAGAAAATCATGAGAGATTATTCTTGAATTATATCTCCATGATCGAACAATTCTCCTACACGCTCGCCTAATCCCATCCTGATCTCTTACCTAAATTTTCTTAACCTCTGCATCACCATAGCTAGAGCTTTACTTTGGATTTGAATCTTAGATCTTTCGATCTTTGTAACCTACTAATTCAAGTTGATAGGTGGAAATACATGTGGTGAACATCTGTCATCTTTAGGTACCTTTCATTCCTCCATTGGTGCATTGCAACCTGTCTAATCACGGTTATGGCTGCAAAATTCAATTTTAGTTGTGAAATGATCAAGATTATGCAATTATAGAGATTTTTTCATTATAATTCTTAAAGAAACATAGATTCTAAAACATGGATTATTAATACCTTTTATTAGTTGAGATGACCTTGATTATGCTGAGACTACTACAAAATGGTCACAAAAAGATAAAGGAGAGAGAAAAAAGTAGTCAAAAAGGAAACAATTTCAGACTTCAACATTCCCCCACACCAAAGTTCTTGCATGTCCTCATGCATCAAAAATTCAAAATTGGTTCTTCCTTTTTCTTCAATGTATGATTTCAGAAGCATGTGCAAGCACATCCAGACTAGTGATTTCCTTTCTCTTTTTAATGTTGAAAGTGGCCCTTGGTTTTTTCATCAAAATTTTACTTTGTAATCCCCTGAGTTTTTTCTTAAGGAAGCTATTGTTTTCCTTGAGCTTCTTGTTTTTCTTGTACCAATGTTAGAGATGCAAAAGTATATTATGAGTTATTATCTTTGTTGCTTCTCATTCCTATGTAAGATGTTTATTAAGAACTTATAACTCATATATGTCTTGTTTCATAACATCTTCAACTTTGTGTTCTTTTTCAGGGGTTTATTCTGTCTGAGGAGTTTCATCAAATACATTTTCTTGATTCTGATAAATATTTACCTTTTGTTGTTCTCTTTATTCCAGGGACTCCACACAATCATATATTTCATATTGAACTAGATCAATGTCTAATTTTTTTCTTATTGGGCTCATTGTTTGAGGTGGTTTATTATATCCTTCTTCTTCAAGATCAATCATTTATGGACATTGTGTATTTGATATTTTTGGAATTATTCTGGTTCTTCTCAATTATATTCCTGATTCTTCAATTTTTTGGCTTCTTTTCCTTTTTCTAGTTTCTTGTTTCCTCTTCTATGATTTTTCACTTTCTTCAAGTAGCTTAGAATTTAGGCTACATTTCTTTATCATAGACTTTCTTTTTCTTTTTTTTGTTTACATTTTTCAAAGTACTGAGAGAGTGGGGTATCATCTTCAAATGGGTCTTTTGGTGCCTCTGTTTCATTCTGTTATGAACTTTCTTTTTCAATTTCCTCTTTATTTTTAGGGTTTGATACTAACCTTCGTCGACTTATTTTAACTCTCCTACTTGTTTATTCTTCCTATATTTCTAAAAAGTGGTTTCGAACTAGGAAATATTTCCAATTGTCTTCCTTAGCTTCTAAATTTTCCTTTATGAGAATTTTGATAAGTCCATTATGGTAGAGGGAATTATCAATGGATTTAGACTGTCTTTGTATACTATATGCCATCTTTATAAGACTACATAGCAAGAAGTAGGGAAAATTGATTTCATTTCCATCAATAAAATGCATCAGGAGTTGAGCATGATAGAAAAACATGGTTCTGAACCTTCCTTCACAAGTTAAAAATTCTGAATAACCAACAATAAATTTCTCCATTTTCCTTTCAATGTTGTAACTAGAATTCCCTTTTTAAAGATGGATATATCCATACATGGTTGTCTGAGGAAGTTTACCCAGTCATTCTCCTTGATTTTCTTGTTCTTAAACCAACTTTATCTGTTTCTGGGTAATTCTATAGCTTCCGCCATGATAGACTTTGTCAATACCAATTTATGCCTCGACCCCATCAAAAGACAGAGAAAAATCTTTAGTGACCTTTGTCTCATGCCTGTCAAAATTTTCAAATAACCTAAGCCACTCTACTTGTTGCAATTATAATTTGACTCTTGGGTATGCTTGAAGAAACTTGATTCCATTTGGTTCATACCAAATGATGATACCAATGGTGGAGGAAGTCTCAGCCTTAAACTGTGTCCTTTTGACTTAAGCGATGAAGGGAGTGAATGAAATTTGAATGGCGATGGTTACAGAATGGAATGTAAATGGGTTGAGATGGAGTGAAATGATAATGGAGTAGGGTGCTCACAGAGTATTTGTTTCATGTCAAGACTGGTCCTTTTCATATAATTACCCACGATTTAAAATCTTATTTCATAGGATGGCTAGGATGTATACAATTTTGAGAAGATTTGATATGACCGTTTGAGTAATGATGATGGAATGGGGTATAATGGTGATGATAATGAGCATGATTTTTGGGCAGTCTTACAAGATCTTTTAATAACTCAAGTTTTTTTTTTTAAATTAATAAAATCATCCCATGAATTAAAACCTAATGTTCTTATATGAAAATAATTCAACATCCTACATACCTTTGATTTGGATACCTTTGATGTAGATTCTCTGCATTTTGATGTTGATGTTATCTTGAATGTAGAATTTGGAATTAGCTTCTGGATTGGAGATTGGCTGCAAAATGAAATTAATTATGTCGATGCTTATTTCTTGAAATTTTTTTTTTTCAATCAGGGAAAGACTCCTTATTTTTGTTGTTGATTTTGTGATCATTGAAGAAAAGAAATAGGGACAAGAAAAGGGAATTTATGAAAATCTAAACTGCCAAGAACCATTGGTTTTTAGTTAAGATTTTTTATATAAGCATTCCAACATTGTTGGTTTTCATGCTTATATATATATATATATATATAATTACAATTGAGTTGGAGAATGAGGAGAATACTCTCCTTTCTTAACCAACTTAAATTCAGAATTTTCTTGCAAATATTTGACAAACTCTTCATTTGCTATTGGTTTATGATAAAATATTAATCTATGACCATTTACAAGGAAGTTAACTTGTTCATCATTAATAATTTTGATCTTGACTGCTCCATTTTCATAAACAGTATCTATCTCAAAGGACCAAGCCAGTGAGTTTGAAACTTTCCTTGAAAATCTTTGAACTTGGAATAAAAATTGAGAGCCTAGTCACATGGCTTGAAATTTTTGGTTTTGGTAAATTTTTCATGCCATATTGTTCTTTGTTTTGAACTATGATGGTTCTTCAGATATCATCTTGTCGGATTTCATCTAGCTCATTCAATGTATACTCGATTTCTGCACCAAGAATCTTCTGTAGAAAATTCAAATTTTCCACCAACACAAACTCACTTCACAATTGCAATCTTCAATCAACAATCCTCTAATACCATGTATAAATTATATGCACTAAGCATGCATATGTCCAAATCCACCTGATCTCACACTATTTAACTGTATGCAAGATACTGAATCTATTCCACTTGTTAATATTTTGCGGAAAAATTAATTGCACACACATGTGAAGCATAAAAAAAAATATTCAATCGCACATAACACAGTTTTTAACCGGGAAAGCCTGAAGATGAAAACCCCAAATATATATTATGTAACATGGAGATCAGATGACAATCTCATACAAACATACAAAGCTTATCACAAGCCCTCAATACAGTACAATCATCATACACTATACAGGCCTAAACTTGCAAATCCATGCATCGATATTTGCCACCTACTAGCCTGCCTCCACTGCACAATATCTACTGAAGAATAACTCTGAATGAATTAGAATTAATCCATCCTTGACTGCGCAATCCTCATTGGCATCTCCACTGAGTGTGTGATGTAATCAATGCATCACTATAGTCACAACAGATAGTCTATCTTGCCCTTTCACCTATCTCTCCATTGGTCTCCACTGAAACTGCCATGCACTGTAGTTAACTGATGTATTTTTTAGTTGATTAATGAGTTATTATTTATGAATTAATTCACTCCACTCTCACTAGTGTATCAATCAGTTAGAATAGATACAACTAGCTGAACTGAGTCTGACTGAGTTAAACTGAATACAACTCCATAACTACTTCTTCCAACTGTGTCATAACTCTGCCACTTGAGTTCTAACTGAGTCCTCCATGCATTAGCTCCAGTAAACCCTTAGGAATAGTGTATCTTTGTGTCACCGTATGCCACATCTGTGCACTGAACTGAAGTGCTCCAAGAGAATAATTTGTTGTTTAGAGTCTGATTATTATTAAGAGCTAATAATAATCGACATGCATCTATTTTTAGATCAGCGATCTATAAATAGACTTCGCCCAATATTCTAAAATAGAATTTCATCTATTTTTCCAACTTGATCAACCATCCACAAATAGCATCCTGCAACTTCTGAAATATGATCACCATGTCTAAAAATAGACATAGTCTAAAAATAGACTTGCGCCAAAAATAGCCTGCAGGCCCACTTAGTGAAGGCGACTCTTTTCACTAAGCTCATCGTCTTGTTGAATCTCAACACTCCCTCTCCAACAAAGATAGGGATTATCCTTCACCCTGATCCTACCTCTATGGTATTCGAATTCGCTCCTGACGAGTGCCTTCGTCAGAATATGCGCATCCTGATCTTCCGTAGGAATGTACTGAATCAACATGATCTTCCACTGCACACAATCTCTGATATGATGATATCGGATATCAATATGTTTATATCTATCATGAAACACGGGATTAATCGAGAGTTTAATGCAACTCTCATTATCGCAATGTATCATTGTAGGATCTAAATGTGAACTGAACAAACCGACCAGGATCTTTCTCATCCACATAGCCTCACATGCAGCTTGACTTGCTGCCATGTATTCTGCTTCTGCTGAACTAAATGCCATCGATATTTTTTTCTTGTTGTACCAAGAAAATGTTGTAGATACGATACTGAAAACCACTCCTGATGTGATATTTCCGTCTGTTTGGTTGCCTTCCCAATCTGCATCCGTGAAGCCATGCAACTTCACCCCATCCGTTTTTCTATACCATAAGCCATAACTCATATGTGCCCTTGAGATATCTCAGGACATGCTTGCCTGCCTTCCAAAAGATCTTGGTAGGCTTAACCATCGCTTGTGAAATCTAGTTCACCACATAGCATATGTCCGATCTTGTATTATAACTAAATACATGAGCGAACCCACCAACTATCGATAAACAATGGCATCCACTACCTCTGCTGATGCAGCTTCCTCTTCCCTCCAATTTCCTCGAAGAGGAGTATCCATGGGCTTGCGGCCTTGCATGTGGAAACTTCTCCAATATCTCCCAGGCATACTTGCCTTGAGACACAAAAATTTCACCATCTCGCTGCCATATTTCCAATCCAAGGAAATAATGAAGGAGGCCCATATCCTTCATCTTGAACTCCTTTGCAAGGTCCTCCTTGCATGAGTGTATCAGTTTCTCATCACCAGTCAGTATTAAATCATCAACACAAAGAAAAATGATTAAAATCTTACCCTCAACCACAATTTTGTATAGGTTTTCATCTGCCTCACTCTTGGTGAAGCCAAGTCCGGTGAAATAGTTGTCTATTCGAGTGTACCAATCACGGGGTGCTTGCTTCAGCCCATACAATGCTCTTTTGAGTCTGCACACATGTGACTCGCTGCTGAAGATCTCAAATCCTTCAGGCTGCTCAATGCACACCTCTTCCTCAATGATCCCATTGAGAAACACAGTCTTCACATCCATCTTGTGATTGTGCCAACCCATCTGCGCTGAGAGAGCAAGTATGGTCCTTATGGAAGATTATAGTGCGACAGGTGCAAAGCTTTCTTCATAATCAATCCCCTCAATTTGTAGCCCCGAAAAAAGGGAAAAAAATCTTGCCTTATACTTCTCGACGCTCCCATCAGTAGCTTGCTTTACCTTGTAGATCCATATTGATCCTGCAAACTAGTTTACCGACCTTGGAACAATCTCCCAAGCAACATTTCGACAATGGAGTCATACTCCTCCACCATGGCATCTACCCATGTGGGCTCCTATGCTGCTTCTTCAAAAGAAGATGGCTCTGTCATGATACACTTGCTCATAAGAGCCATATATCCAGTATATCGGTCAGGTGATTGTCTCTGTCTGTGCTGTGATGTAGGGACTCCTACATTCTATGTCGCATCCACCTTCAGTCTCTTAGCTTCTGTGGTATGCTTTCTGCCTTATCTGATGTTTGGTTCTGCATGACTGGACTCCTCCACTCCATGAATCTCCTCCTGTGACTGATCCACATCTAAAGGCTCATCTTTGGGAATAGGAAGTTCCTCTTCCGCCTGCAAGTGTAGCTCCCTCTCAAGAGACAACTTCATGGCTTTCACCTCATTGAATTTTATATCCTCTCACATAATAGTCATCTGACTGTTTGGAAAATACACATGATAGTTATGGGGTGTTTCTTTGTACCCCACAAATATCCCAACTTCTACAGTTGGCTCGAGCTTCTTCCTGGCGTCCTTCGTCACATGAATGTAAACAAGTGAGCCAAAAATATTCAAATGAGAAATATCAGGCTTCTTACTAGTAAAAGCTTCCTTGGGTGTACTCATGCCAAGTACTCTATGAGGACAAC
Organism: Pinus albicaulis; assembly: GCA_034641835.2. Taxonomy (NCBI): domain Eukaryota; kingdom Viridiplantae; phylum Streptophyta; class Pinopsida; order Pinales; family Pinaceae; genus Pinus; species Pinus albicaulis. The sequence goes on from CM076582.1 coordinate 150,541,701, forward strand.
GATTTTGCACATAAACCGCAGTGTTGCATGCTTCCGCCCACAAGTGCATCAGTAGGCCCTGATCATGCAACATCACTCATGCAACACCCACAATTGTTATGTTATTTCTCTCCATGACCCCATTCTTCTATGCATTACGAGGCACTATGAGTTCTCTTCGAATTTGTTCTTTTCTACAAAAGTGTTTAAATTCGCTCGAGATTTATTCACCACCATTATCGCTCCGTAGAGCTTTCACCTACTTCCCCAACTCCTTCTCCACCAATGCCTTGAACTCATAGAACTTTGAGAACGTTTCACTGTTCTTCTACATGAAGAAGATCCAACATCCACGAGAAAAATCATCAACAAATATCACATAACACCTGTGTTTTTCTGTTGAAGCAACCGAGAATGGTCCACACACGTCTGTGTGAATTCTCTCTAGGATCACCGAAGCACGGTTCTCCTTCTCATGAAAGGTGGTCTTCACAAACTTACCCATTTTACATCCTTACTGATGATCTTGAAGTGCAGAGTACCCTTTGGAAGTCTAATAGAAATTTGTTGCAAAATATTCAAAGCACCATGGTAAGATGGCCCAATCTGTGCCATAATTCTCTCCTCATCCCAGGCCCACCACTTCTTACTTGCTTTTCCCACCATTGCGGTGCGGCCATCTACCTCCAACTTGTAGAGATTCTTATTTCGAACCCGTTCAATGTTGGTTTTTACTCGTTGTTTTATGTTGAAGGAAGGCTTATCCCTCACTTTGAAAACAACCACATAACTCCCTTGTCTTCCGGCCATTGCGGTGGGGTAAGTTCTTCTTCAAACCTGGAACATGCATGACATTCTTCAACAAGAATGGATTACCGAACTCCCTCTCAAAGGTAATGGTCCTAATTCCAGTCACACTGTACCAACCATCATCGCCCATCTCTATATGCATCTGGAGGTCCTTCTCCTCCAAGTCACTAAACAACTCTTTGTCTCCCGTCATATGGAAATACGCACCACTATCAAGATACCACATCGATCCCATGCAGCTTGAAACCAAGCATGCGATCAAGGAGAAATCAAGCTCAAATTGTGAGGCTAAGGCCTCTCCAGTTGCAGATCCAGTAGCCTTCTTGTTATTCTTCTTTTATGGACAGTTAGTGGCGAAATGTCCATGTTCGTGACAGTGAAAACACTTCACTTTGGACAAATCTTGCTTCTTGCCTTTAGCATCGGATTTTGAAGGATGTTTCTTCCCCTTCCCTTTCCTTGCTTTGGCAGCCAAAGCGCAATTCTCTTCATCTTCATTCTTCGATGAAGATCCATCCCTGGTACCCTGCCTTATCTCCTCCTGCACAACATCTGACCAAAGTCACTCCCATCCCGGCAGTTTCTCTCGTCCATTGATAGATTCTTCATAGCTATGCCAACTCTTCGGAAGCCCAAGGAGATCCAAGCTCACCAAGTCTTCTTCATCAATAGTAACCCCCACACTTCCTAGTTCATCCTTACAGTGGAAAAACTTCGTGAGGTATTTTGGAATAATGTTGCCTTTATCTATTTTAATTTTTCTGAGCTTGTCTTTAAGCGTCAACTTCCTCTAGTCACTTATGATTTGGAACAATTTTTTCAAATACTTCCACATTAAGAATGGAGTGGCTTTCCCATGAAGGCTGGACACAATATGGTCTTTCACACCTTCCAACAGAATCCTCCTCGTCTTTGCAGTCTTCTTTTGGCATGCATCAAGTAATGCAGCATCGCTAGATCCCGGCTTAGGAACATCGCTATCAATGAACTCCTTTAGCCCATTATCCTCTAGCACTGCCTCCATCCAGTACTTCTAGGATATGTAATTTGAGCTCCCATCAAGGGCATACTCCAATCTCAACCCATTGAAAGACATTTCAATGTATACTCGTTTTTTGCACCAAGAATCTTCTGTAGCAAATTCGAATTGACCACCAACACAAACTCACTTCACAATTGCAATCTTCAATAAAAAATGCTTCAATACCATGTAGAAATTATATGCACTAAGCATGCATATGTCCAAGATCAACCTGATCTCACACTATTTAACTTTATGCAAGATACTGAATCTATTCCACTTGTTAATCTTTTGTGAAAAAATTAATTGCACACACATGTGAAGCATAAACAAAAATATTCAATAGCACATAACACAGTTTTTAACCAGGAAAGCCTGAAGCTGAAAACCCCAACTATATATTATTTAACATGGAGATCATATGATAATCTCATACAAACATACAAATCTTATCACAAGCCCTCAGTACAGTACAATCGTCATACACTAATAAGGCCTAATCTTGCAAATCCATGCACCGATCTTTGCCACCTGCTAGCCTGCCTCCACTACACAATATCTACTGAAGAATAGCTCTGAATGAATTCGAATTACTCCATCCTTGACTACGCAATCCTCATTGGCATCTCCACTGAGTGTGTGATGCAATCAATGCATCACTATAGTCACAATAGATAGTCTATCTTGCCCTTTCACCTATCTCTCCATTGGTCTCCACGGAAACTGCCATGCACTGTAGTTAACTGCTGTATTGTTCAGTTGATTGTTGAGTTATTATTTTGGAATTAATTAACTAATTAATTCACTCCACTCTCACTAGTGTATCAATCAGTTAGACTAGATACAATTAGCTCAACTGAGTCTAACTGAGTTAAACTAAATACAACTCCATAACTACTTCTTCCAACTGTGTCATAACTCTACCACTTGAGTTCTAACTGAGTAATCCATGCATTAGCTCTAGCAAACCCTTAGGAATAGCGTAATTCCTTCTGTCAGCTAATGTGCCACATCTGTGCACTGAACTGAAGTGCTCCAAGAGAATAAGTTGTTGTTTAGAGTCTGATTATTATTAAGAGCTAATAATAATCGACATGCATCTATTTTTAGATTGACGATCTATAAATAAACTTTGCCCAATATTCTAAAAATATAATTTCATCTATTTTTCCAACTTGACCAACCATCCACAAATAGCATCCTGCAACTTCTAAAATATGATCATCATGTCTAAAAATAGACATATTCTAAAAATAGACTTATGCCAAAAATAGCCTGCGGGCCCACTTAGTGAAGGCGACTCTTTTCACTAAGCTCACCATCCTGTTGAATCTCAACATCTACCAATTTTGTAACATAATAAGTGCAAAAAAGTACATACATTTTCTATTTATACGGAGGATTTATTGGTCCAACAAAATCTAGAGCCCATTTTTCAAAAGGCACTACAAGTACCTATGGTTGTAGAGTCATTTCATCTGATGCAATAGGCTCTCCCATTCTTTGAAAATTATCACATATTTTGACATATTCTTTGGCATATTTTAAAATATATGGCCAAAAATATCCCAAAAGAAAGATATTGTAAGAAATTCTTTTGTCAGTAAAGTTTCCTCCACATGGCTCATCATGACAAGTTTCCAAAAACTTTGGTACTTCATCTTCTCAAACACATCTTCGGATAATCAAATCAAGTCCATTTTTGTACAATTATCCATCTATCCAAGAATAAAGTGCACTAGTTTTGATAGATTTTTTTATTTTCCCTGGCTAATAGTTGTGGTGGTAATTTTCTTGTAGCTAAATAATTGGCAATATTTACAAACGAAGGTGTTTTAGTAGATATTGCAAAAAGATACTCATCAAGAAAATTATTTTTTATAGGAATATCATCATTATTATTCTACATTCTATAAAGAAAAGCAGAAACTGTATTTTCTCTTCCTGGTCTATCAAGAATAGTAATGTTGAATTCTTGTAATAATAACATCCATCTTGTAATTCTACCATTAGTAATTGGTTTGTTCATTAGATATCTAATAGCATAATGATTTGTATGAATGAAAGTTTCATAACCAGTGATGTAATGATGAAACTTATTAATGGCATGCACAACTGCTAAAAACTTATTTTCTCTTAGAGTATAATTTAACTCTATTGGATTCAATTTTTTTCTTGTATAATAGATAGCATAAGGAGTTAAATATTTTTGTCCCAATATAGCTCCTAAATCTATGTATGAAGCATCAGTAGAAATATGAAAAGGGAGAGACCAATTGGGTACTCTTAGAATTGGTGCTTCAGTAATTGTGTGTTTCAATGTCTCAAATGTTTTTTGGTAGTCAGAGTTCCATACAAATTCACAATATTTTGTAAGAATTTTGAAAAGTGGACAGGCTATTTTTGTGAAAATTTCTATGACTCTTCTATAATATCTAGTAAACCCGAGAAAACTTCTAACATCTCTTTGACAAACAAGAATTGAAATTTTAGAAATCACTTCTACTTTAGATGTATCCACTTTAATTCCATCACTTGAAATATGGTGGCCTAATACAATCCCTTCATTGAACTTCATAAAACACTTCTCATGGATTAATGAAAGGTTTTCTTCTTTACATCTAATAAGAAATTTTTCCAAATTTTTAATAGCTTCCTCAAACATATATCCATACACAATAAAATCGTCCATATATACTTCCATAAAATCATGAGTTAGATCAGAAAAGATACCTAAAACTACTCTTTGGAATGTGGTAGGTGCATTACACAATCCAAAGGGGAGTACCATATAGGCATATGTTCCCCATGGACATGTAAAAGTAGTTTTATCTTGATCTGCTGGTGCTAGTTGGATTTGGTTATATCCACTAAAACCATCTAAAAATGAAAAATACTTCTTCCCTCCCAAGGTATCTAATACTTGATCTATAAAAAGTAGTAGAAAATGATCTTTCAAAGTATCTTTGTTTAATTCCCTGTAGTCAATACACACTCTCTATTTTCCATTTTTCTTTTGAACAATCATTAAAGGTGACACCCATTAACTATCTAATATCGGATAATGAAATTCACACTAAGTAGTTTTTTCAATTCCTCTTTAATAATTTCTCTCAAATTAGGGTTCATCCTTCTCTGAGGTTGTCTAACTCGTTTGACATTTTCGTGGATATAAATATGATGCATACAAGTTTTAGGATTAATTCCTTTCATATCAGTATATTCCCATGCATAAGTAGAGGGATGTTTTTGTAGCATATTTATGAATTCCTTCTTTCGAAACTCTTCCAAGTAATTATTAATATTTGATGTTTTTCCTGAAAAAAATATATATATATATGCTTGAGAATTTCCAAACTTTTCCATATAATGTAAAACCATTTGGTGAGATGATAGATGTTCAATATTGCATTGTTCTCGAAAAAATTGATTTTGATCACAGTATGAAGAAGAATCATTATCATTCATTAAGTTTATTAATTGATCTTCCTCATATAATTATGAAAGAGTAAATATTGATTGCATATTATAAAAGTCTTCATCATCATAATCTATTCAAATTTCACTTTCTACTTCAGTTATTGTTTTTGCAGGAGGGTACAATGTGAATTTCTTAGTGGAATTTTCATAATAAATATACATATCACCATATCTAAAACTTATGAATGCATCATTTTTAGCTAGCCAACGTCTACCAAGGATCAATGGATGGCCTCCTAAATCATTATTAGGATTTAAAATCATAAAATCTATAGGATATTCCCAAGAATCTAGAGAAACAGACACATCTTCTAATGCACCATCTGGTTTGATAATAGATCTATTGGGTAATTGTAATAATGTTGGATTATATTGAGTATTAGGAACCTTTACTTGCTCCATTCTTTGTTAAATAATAATGTTAATGGATGCTCTGAGATCGATCAAATTTTTTGGAATCTCAATACCATTGATATGGATTTTTACAATGGGTATACCTAGATTTAGATGTTTTTGAACAATAGGTTTCCCCATCATAATATCAACAATTTTACCTACCAATTGTATCTTTTTAACATCTTTTATTTTTCTTCCTAATTTTCTAATGCATAGCTCCTTAATAGTTTTTGAAAATATTTGTATTTTCTTTATAGCTTGGAGTAAGGGAATTTTGATGCAAATATTCATAAGTTCATCTAGCATATCATAGTCTGGTAAAAAAAATTGACTTTCTATTCCTTTATCAATTTTGAGCCTTTCAAGAAAAGGTGGATACTGCAAAGAAATAGAAGGTTGTTCTACTAGAGGAATTGTAGTAGCTTGATTTATTTTCTTATCCTTTGATTGTATAGGGACATATTCCTTTAGAGGAGTATTTTATTGATTGAAATTTACATCTTTTTCATGAACCTCACCCTCTTTATATTTTTTGATGGAAATTTTTGGTGACTTATTTTGAAAAACCAGACTAGATATAAGTTGAACATCATTTATACCTAATGGGGTTATCATACAAGCTTGAAAAAGTTGTCCTTCGACATTATATACAGCTTGTTGATTCTTATTATTTGGATTAGAGATCAGTTGAGTATGTAGTTGATTTGATTTTTGAGGAAATGGTAATGAAAGTTTTTTATTTTGATTTTGGAATTAATGGGGTTGGTTTGGTTGAGGAGGATAATATTGTGGTGGAAAAGAAGGATATGGTTGTTGGAATTGAGGATGTTGAGGATATTTTCCATAAGGATTTTTCCAACCTTGTGCCCAATATGGATTTTGAGATTGTGGGGGCCAAGGTTTCCAAGGCATGGGTGCATTCTAATTGTTTTTTGGTTGTGCATATGATTAAGTATTGAAACCTTGAGTCATATTTGGTTGTTTATTTTTCCATGGTATTTTAGTGATAAAACAAAGTGATTCAGTTTGGCTTGTTCCAGCCTCATCTTGGAAAACATATTTAAGACCAGGTAAAGAGGGGCATTCCTTTGTATTATCATTTTCAGCACATATGACAGAAATTTCTAGAATATCAAGGGGACAATATATTAAAGCATGTTTCTTCCTACATTTGGGATAGAAAATAGATAATGCAACATTCTCATCTTTTTTCTTATTTTGTATCTTAAGAGTATCTAGTTGTTCACTAAGACTCCCAAGGATATCTGTTTTTGAATTTTTCAAGCAAATTGCTTATTTCAGCTCTACTTATTGTTCTAGTTATGGATTTACTAATTCTATACATAACATGATCTCTTGGACTTTTATCAGTTCTAGCCTTAGCCCTTGAAATATGTTTATAAAAATCACATTTTTCTCCAAATGAAAGTTTAGAAACATCTCCTTTTCCCATTAAATTAATAAGGTCAATCCATTCATCTCTGATGGATTTTAGAAAAATAGATTTTAATGTTTCATCATCTAAATTATGCATCTTATCCCTTTTAATTTTGTAAGCAAATATTTCAACTAGGTCTTCAAGGCTTTCACCCTACTTTTGCATCATCTTAAAGACTTCTGTTAGGAAAAATACTGAGAGGGGGGGGGGGGTGAATCAGTCTTTAGATCTGACTGAAAACTTTTTATCAGAGATCTTATTATGCATTTAATTTTTTACTTAGATTATTGCATCATTCATTCATCAGAAGTTTAGTAAGCAGTAAGCATGTGTAGTAATAACATAATTAGCCATCACACATAATCAACACACATGAACACCAGTATTTAAGGTGGAAACCCAATTTGGGAGAAAACCACCGCTGTTGTCATCTCTGTCTTTAATATTTGTTATAAAGAAAACCTCTTACAATTTGTGTGTTGGCGCAGACTTATACCAGCACGCAGGCACCCACCTGCAGAAGGCTACAACCTTCTCTCGTTCCCCAGTCACTACTGGAAGGGAGCTCCAGCCCCCTGATTTTAACACCAGCTTGTACTGGCAGAAGGCTTCCTCAGATCCACCAAATTTCTTCAATTTCTTCATCAGACTTGTGTCATGTCTTCATTATTTCTTTGCATATCTTCCTAGAGATTCATCATTTTCTAGATCTAGAGGTCTTGAACCTTCATCAACTCCATAAGTGCATCATAGATTCAGATTTATCAGACAACAGAGTTCAATCATGCAGATATCTCTTAAAGATATTTATTCATTGACAATCCCTCCACATGCACACGTTGTACTATAATCCTCTTCTCCTTATATATTTTTTTCCTTTATTAAAACCATGAGTCAAAACCACTCAACCGCTAATGGTATTCCTGGACGAGATCAAATAGATAATCTAGCGGGGTTTACTCAAGCCCCAAACAACTTCTCATTGTTCTTATTTTCTTGGTCAAGCAATTAGATAATTAATCTAAGGCTTTTTAATATCTCAATCTGAGATTGAGATATTAATCCAAATTTATTCTAAGGTTCAAGCCCTTACTCATCCCTCGGTAGACGTGTATATTAATCATATCACATATTTGGTGAATTTTTTGCTCAATACTTCTTTTAGTCTGCACTCTGGTTACAATTTCCGAGCTCAACCATGGAAAATATCACCACCTTTGGAATAACATTCAAAGTGATGGCCTAATATCTTTTCATCATAAATTATATTTAATTTAAACAAACCTTGGTTAAACCCAAAAACATTAAAAAATCCCAATCAATATAATTTAAACTGGGCCCACATATATGATCAATGACCCAATCACATACTCGCACTATACCGTGGTTATCCTTCGCGCACCTTCCTCATACAGCCACCGTCCGATGGCTCCCCTTAAAATCGACGACGCTTAACCATATCGTGCGGCATTCTTGGTCGGACTTTAACGTGCGATGGCGCGCAGTGATGGCAGTTTTGCAGATTCGTTCAGGGACGTGTGTCACTCGTTCTATGGAATCGCTCCCAACCTCTTGAATACCACTTGCCCGTCGAAAGAGGTGCGATGAAAACCGGAAACCGCCTTTACAGTTCCTCCTTCGTGGTTTCGCCCTTCTATTCCAGGTTCCGTTGTGCTTCCTTTGTTATGATCCACCACTTCCCTTCCAGGTTCCGTTCGTAATTTCAAAGTGTTGTTCCAGCGAGAGTTCGACGGCCTATACTCACATAATTCATTCACCGAGTTCTGTGTTGGTTGCAGGGATTCACAATTCCTTCATCAATAACATGTTCATATATTATACATGCTCAATTCAATAAAGGCACAGACAATGACGAGATCAATCCCCAGCATTGATCCCAATTTACCTTCAGTCTTATATTCAACAAATATATATAACTCCACTGTCTACCAATTTTGGATACACAGTCGACCGTATTAGCATCGGTTCTTCTAACTACATAGAGAGCACCATTAATCCCCTCATAGGGTTTCATACTTATCATGGATTTCAATTATCCTCCATCAGGATGCATACATATGTTCACACATGAATTAATTCCATAGGGACTCAAATATCCTTCCTACTGAATTCAATTTGCTCCTTGACTGATACTGCTCTCTGTAAATGCACTCTTTCTCTGTTCTTCTCTGCTAACCTTTGTTCGCTGCTAAATTTCTTTTCTCTATTCCTAGTTACTGTTTTAGATGCTCCTTCTTTGCCAATTCCTTTTCCATCAACGACAACATTTCCAACAATCTCCCCCTTTGGCATTGATGGCAATACTCTTCCTCTGTTTTTCTTATAGAAGCCCCCTTTTTTTTTTGCTTTTCCTCCCCCTTTGACATCAATGGCAAAGGGTTGATCAAGATCCTCTGTACCAACAATACCATGCCCCCCCTGAGATTATGCTACATATTCAAACATAATATTCAATGAAATAACAGAAATGAATACAATAAATAATTAGAATGCCAACAATGTATCCTTGCCACATGACCAATGCTCCCCCTTAGCCTATGCATCCTGAACACTTTCAACAAGAGCGTATCCAATTTAGTCTTCTGAATTTAAGCAGATCTGATCTTCTGCATGGCAAAGACTACTCCCAGCTTCTTTCTGAGATATTCGAACGCTTCCCTAGGTAAAGGTTTGGTAAATATATCAGCAACTTGTTCTTTGGAGGGAACATACTCCAACTTCACCTTTTGTTCAAGCACTTGTTCTCGTAAGAAGTGATACTTGATGGGAATGTTCTTGGTCTTGGAATGCATAACAGGATTCTTTGAAATACTGATGGAACTTGTATTATCACACATAATTGAGATAGGAGGTGAACATTTGATTTGAATGTCTTGTAAGGTTTGCATCATCCAAAGAAGTTGAGTGCAACATGATGCAGCAGCCACATATTCTGCTTCTGTTGTAGATAAGGCAATAGAGCTTTGCTTCTTACTGAACCAAGATACTAACCGGAGCCCCATATAGAATGCACCACCACTAGTGATTTTCCGATCATCAACATTTCCAGCCCAATCTGCATCAGTGTAAGCATGAAGAGTAAGATCAACATTCTTTGGATAACATAGTCCAAAGTCTTGAGTTCCTTGTAGATATTTGAATATTCTTTTCACAGCCTGAAGGTGAGACTCTTTTGGATTAGCTTGGAATCGTCCAACAATCCCAACTGCATGCATAATGTCTGGTCTTGTCCCAGTGAGATAAAGTAGACTTCCTATCATAGATCTGTATTCTGGTTGATTCACCATGGGGGAATCATCATTAGAACTGAGATTACATCCGGTTATCATTGGTGTACTTACAGGTTTGAAATCTTCCATGCCATACTTCTTCAATATTTGCTTAATATATTTTGCTTGTGATAAGAATATGCCATATGTTGCTTGTTGCACTTGCAAGCCAAGAAATAATGTTAGTTCCCCAAGTAAAGACATTTCAAATTCTTGTTGCATATCAGAAGAAAATTTCTGACTCATAGACTCTTCATTACTTCCAAAAATGATATCATCAACATATACAACCACAATCAATAGTTTATTATTTTCAGTTTTTGTGTATAATTTGCTATCAGAAGACCCCTTAGAAAATCCTTGTTGATGAAGATATTTTTCAAGACAATAGTACCATGCCCTTGGAGCTTGTTTGAGACCATATAGAGCCTTTTTAAGTCTACAAACAAGTTTTTCATCATTTCCAAAAATGAATCCTTCTGGTTGTTCTATATAAACTTCTTCTTCTAGATCCCCATTGAGAAAAGAAGATTTAACATCCATTTGATAAACTTTGATTTGTTGGAAGCTTGAAAAAGCAAGAAACATTCTTATGGCTTCAAGTCTAGCTACAGGGGAAAAAGTTTCTTCAAAGTCTATACCTTCTTGTTGAGCACACCCCTTGCAAACAAGTCTAGCTTTATTTCTTATAACGTCCCCATTCTCATTTAACTTATTTTTGAATATCCATTTCGTTCCAATGACATTTTTGTCATGAGGTCTTGGTACTAATTCCCAAGTGTGATTATTTTCAATTTGATCAAGCTCTTCATTCATGGCTTGAATCCAACATTCATCTTTGCTGGCTTGATTGAAATTTTGTGGTTCAATAGTGGATAGAAATGCCAGGTAACTAGAAGATCCCACGAGCCCTTCTTGTTTGTACACCTGATCCCTTTTCTCCAAAAATTTGAGATTCTGGATTATTATTTTGAACATATCTGGATGGATCTTTTTCAAATAAATCATCTTCGAGTTCTTCATTGGGTTCATTGTCTATATCATTCCTATTTGATGTAGAAGGATATATGTCATCATCGTCTTCATCTGTTGTTTGTTTTTCTTCTTTTGGAGCTGCAGGAGACTCATCAATAACAACATCTATACATTCAACAATATTCCGAAGTCTTTTATTGTAACATTTATATGCCCTACTCCTAGAGGAGTAACCAAGAAATATTCCTTCATCTGCTCTGGGATCAAACTTGCCAAGTTTTTCATCATTATTTTTGATAAAGCATTTGCTCCCAAAAACTCTAAAGTGCTTCATAGTGGGAGGATTGCCATACCATAGTTCATATGGATTTTTATCACTATTTACACAAACATGTGCCTTGTTAAGAATATTTACCGTTGTATGTGCTACTTCTCCCCAAAATGTGTCAGGTGTTCCAGAATCATCAAGCATAGCTCTAGCCATTTTTTGAATTGTTTTATTCATTCTTTCTGCTACGCCATTTTGTTTTGGAGTGCCAGCTACAAAAAACTGTCTTTTTATGCCATGTTGTTCACAAAATTCAAGGAATTCATCTGATGTATATTCTCCTCCTCGATCAGATCTAAGAAACTTGATTTTTAGATCTAATTCATTTTCAACCACTGCTTTGAAGATCTGAAATTTCTCAAATGCTTCATCTTTGTGTTTAATCAACCCAATCCAACACATTCTAGAGAAATCATCAATAAATAAGATATAGTATTGTTCACCACCTGGTGAATTTTTCTTCACAGGTCCACATATGTCAGTATGAATGAGTTCAAGAGGCTTACTTGATGAACCTTCCTTGGCATTAAATTGCACTCTGTTTTTCTTACCAAATTGGCAAGATTTTCATATGATACTTTCAGGTGGTGTAATATTGGGAAGATCACAAACAACTTTAAGTCTGCTTGATTTGTTGATTTGAGAGAAGCTCAGATGCCCCAACCTTCTATGCCATAGCCAGTTTTCTGAAGATTTACTCATGTAACATTGTTCTTTGCAGTTTTTTAATACATACAGATTGCTTGGAGTTCTGTTTCATTTTATAATTGTTTTACCTGTATCAAGATCACGTACCACACATTCTTTTGAACTAAAGACAGCTTCAGTTCCTTGATCACACATTTGACTTACACTTAACATGTTATGCTTTAATCCATCCACATACATGACATTATTATCTTTCACCTTTTATTTTAGAAAAACAGATCCTTTTTCCTTAATGACAGCAGGAGTATCATTTCCAAATGTAACATTCTTTTCCTTTTCTAGAGCACTATATGCAAGAAGTTTGTTTTTGTCACCTATCATGTGTTTTGAGCATCCATCATCAATGTACCATTGATTTTCTTCTCCTTCTGCAAATAAAGCTATGCCACAAATTTCAACCTGTAATTCCTTCTTTTTCCATAATTTGGAGCTTGAAGGAAGATGCTCTTTTGGCTGGAATTTTCTCCTACATTCAGATTCTTCATGGCCAAAGTTATTGCAATAAGCACATTCAACTTCATTTTGAAGAGGAGAAAAGTTGTTATATGTATTCTTCTTTGTTCCAATATCAATCCTTTTCTTTCTTGCATCTCTTGTCATGATGGTTTTATATGCAACACATTGAACATCTTTATGACCAAAATTGTGACATGAGAAACATTGTCCATTGAAGAAGAAATTTCTGCAATCATGAAATCTTCTACTTGAATTTACCTGTTGATTGGTGTTTCTTTGAAAGATACTCATGTTAGTGTTCTTTGAATTGAGATGGTCCTACTTTATCTGTAAAGATTCTTTATTCCCTTGCTGAGGGGCAGAATTTTGTGTACTGGTTGTAGCTGCTTTTAGATAATTTGGTGCTGAAGCCTGAGAATATTCTCCAATATATCCAAGACCTGTCTTTAGAAGAGGAGAATGTTGTACCTTGATAATCTCATATAAGGTTTCAGATCCTTTAGCAAATCTAAGATTCAAAGTCTTTACTTTCTCAATTTCTTTTCTTAGACTTACTATTTCACATTCTAATTTCTCATTATGTTTCTCCTTTTCTTGAAGCTGGTTTTTCAAAGTCTCTATGGTTATTTTACTTTCTTCTAAGCATATTTTGAGTTGATTGATTTCATCAAGAAAATCATTGTCCTCTAAAGCATCCATAAAAGTATCCTTTTCTTCTCTAGACTCTTTTTCAAATGCCATGAGAAGTCTAAGATCTTGTTCACATTCTTCCTCACTGTCTAATAACCCATCACTGTCTTCATGAGTATAGTAATTTTTTCTAGTGCTAAACCGATTCTTATTCCTTCTTGCTACTTCCTTTCCTTTTTCATGTGTTTCTTTGTGAGGACACTTAGCAGCATAATGACCAACTCTTCCACAAGCAAAACATTTGAAAGGAAGCTTACCTCTGAACCGTCCTGTACCAAGTTGGATTTTCTTTAAAAAATTTACCTCATCTTCTTCTGATATATACCCTGATCCTTCTGTCTCTTATACTTCTTTCCCTTTTGTAGAAGCTCTAAAGACGGCTTCTTTGACTTCAGATGGTCCTCCTCTTCTCATTTCATATGCATTTAGTATGCCATGAAGTTGCACCACAGTAAGATTTTGAAGATCCTGCTTTTCTTCAAGAGCAGAAACTTTTGACTCAAATTTTGTCATTAGTGATCTTAAAACTTTCTCAACCAAAGTAGATTCGGTTATTGTTTCTCCCAGATTTCTCATACGATTTACAATATCATCAAGTCGTAAAAAGAAATTAGCAATTCTCTCCTCATTATGCATTTTTAGGTTCTCATATTGAATTCTGAGAGTTTGGAGTTCAGCACTTTTAACCTTTGCATCACCTTCATAACTTAGAATGATTTTGTCCCATATTGCCTTTGTTGTATTCAGCTGCATGAATTTGACAAATTATGATTCAGTTAGACTTCCCAATAGATCATTAACCGCCTTTGCATTTGTTTCATAATTCTTTCTTTTAGTTCGATCTGTTGGTACTGCGGCTGGATATTGATATCCTGCTTCAACAATAACCCATACATCTACACCTAGAGACTGAAGATAGGATCTCATCCTGGTTTTCCAGAAGATTAAATTGTTTCCATTGAAGAGCGGAGGCCTGATAGATGCTAATCCATCTTGATTGATCTTCCTTCTAGCGACTAAGCTTTTCAGAAGGACCTGCTGAGATACCAATTGTTAGGAAAAATACTGAGAGGGGCGGGGGGGTGAATCATTCTTTAGATCTGACTGAAATTTTTTTATCAGAGATCTTATTATGCATTTAATTCTTTACTTAGATTATTGCATCATTCATTCATCAGAAGTTTAGTAAGTAGTAAGCATGTGCAGTAATAACATAATTAGCCATCACACATAAGCAACACACATGAACACCAATATTTAAGGTGGAAACCCAATTTGGGAGAAAGCCACCGTTGTTGTCGTCTCTGTCTTTAATATTTATTATAAAGAAAACCTCTTACAATTTTTGTGCTGGCGCAGACTTATACCAGCACGCAAGCACCCACCTGCAGAAGGCTACAACCTTCTCTCGTTCTCCAGTCACTACTGGAAGGGAGCTCCAACCCCCTAATTTTAACACCAGCTTGTACTGGCAGAAGGCTTCCTCAGATCCACCAAATTTCTTCAATTTCTTCATCAGACTTGTGTCAGGTCTTCATTATTTCTTTGCAGATCTTCCTAAAGATTCATCATTTTCTCGATCTAGAGGTCTTGAACCTTCATCAACTCCATAAGTGCATCATAGATTCAGCTTTATCAGACATCAATCATGCAGATATCTCTTAAAGAGATTTATTCATTGACAATCCCTCCACATGCACACGTTGTACTATAATCCTCTTCTCCTTATATAGTTTTTTCCTTTATTAAAACCATGAGTCAAAACCACTCAACCACTGATGGTATTCCTGGACGAGATCAAATAGATAATCCAACAGGGTTTACTCAAGCCCCAAACAGCTTCTCATTGTTCTTATTTTCTTAGTCAGGCAATTAGATAATTAATCTAAGGCTTTTTAATATCTCAATCTCAGATTGAGATATTAATCCAAATTTATCCTAAGGTTCAAGCCCTTACTCATCCCTCGGCAGATGTGTATATTAATCATATCACATATTTGGTGAATTTTTTGCTCAATACTTCTTTTAGTCCGCACTTGGGTTACAATTTCTGAGCTCGACCATGGCAAATATCACCACCTTTGGAATAACATTCAAAGTGATGGCCTAATCTCTTTTCGTCATAAATTATATTTAATTTAAACAAACCTTGGTTAAACCCACAAACATTAAAAAATCCCAATCAATATAATTTAAACTGGGCCCACATATATGATCAACGACCCAATCACATACTCGCACTGTATCGTGGTTATCATTCGCACACCTTCCTCATACGGCCACCATCCGATGGCTCCCATTCAGATCGACGACGCTTAACCATATCGCGTGGCATCCTTGGTCGGACTTTAATGTGCGATGGCGTGCAGTGATGGCGGTTTTGAAGATTCGTTCAGGGATGTGTGTCGCTCGTTCTATGGAATCACTCCCAACCTCTTGAATACCGCTTGCTCGTCGAAAGCGGTGCGATGAAAACCGGAAACCACCTTTACTGTTCCTCCTTGGTGGTTTCGCCCTTCTATTCCAAGTTTCGTTGTGCTTCCTTTGTTATGATCCACCAATTACCTTCCAGGTTCTGTTTGTAATTTCGAAGTGTTGTTCTAGCGAGAGTTCGACGGCCTATACTCACATAATTCAGTCACCGAGTTTCGTGTTGGTTGCAAGGATTCATAATTCCTTCATCAATAACACGTTCATATATTATACCTTCTCAATTCAATAAAGGCACAAACAATGCCGAGATCAATCCCCAGCATTGATCCCAATTTACCTTCAGTCTTATATTCAACAAATATATATAACTCCACTGTCTACCAGTTTGGGATACACTGTCGACCATATTAGCATCGGTTCTTCTAACTACATACAGAGCACCATTAATCCCTTCATAGGGTTTCTTACTTATCACGTATTTCAATTATCCTCCATCAGGATGCATACATATGTTCACACATGAATTAATTCCACAGGGACTCAAATATCCTTCCTACTGAATTCAATTTGCTCCTTGACTGATACTGCTCTCTATAAATGCACTCTTTCTTTGTTCTTCTCTACTGACCTTTGTTCTCTGCTACATTTCTTTTGTCTATTCCTAGTTACTGTTTCAGATGCTCTTTATTTTCCAATTCCTTTGCCATCAATGACAACATTTCCAACAACTTCATCCTTAGTGTTATGGGGCATGCAATAATCCTTATATTTTCTAAACAAAAAAAAAAAGTATTGCCATGTTCTAATCGTGTGTGTGCATAATCCCATGAACCATTTAATTGCTCCATCCTTAAGAGTAGAAGGGAATATTTTCAATTTATGATGATCAAGTATTCATAAGATATACATATAACTTCAAACTCAAAAAGAAATGTTTCAGGGTCTTAAGCCATGGAAATTAGGGAGGATGGAGGGTGAGATGTTTTTCATTGTGGTTGTGGTGTCTTCATAAAAGATTGGAAATCCGTAAGGATTTGGCTATCCTCTACCACCTATACTACCTCCTCCTCTATTTCGTCCTCTGCCTCTTCCACCTCCAATACTAAGTTCACCATTTACACTATGTACTTCTCCTTCTCCTTCCCTTGCCATTGTAGATTCTTCAGAGCTAATGTAGGGTTAAATAATGGGATTATCTAGCTCTTCTTTTGGTTCCTCTATTAATTTTATATTAAAATAAGTTTATTCTTATTCTTCCTTAGGGACTTATAGTTCTTGTCCTAGAATTTGTTCTCTTGTAGAAGAGAGAAAGATTACTCCTTCTATCGGGGATGTAGGTTCTTCAACTATAGCTTCAGTAGAAGAATTTTGTGAATATCTTGGTTTGATTTCAGATCTATGCACCTCGGGGATTCTATGTCTACCTGCAAATAATGGAATGTGATTTTCAGTGGATGGTGTGGCACTATGAGGTCTAGCGGGAGTGAGTGGTGATGTTGGAATTGAACTTCTACCTCTACTTAGAAATATACCCCTAGATTACCTTTCTTTATGAATAAATGGTTTTTTATCATGCTTTAATTATGCATCTACATAATCAAAATTGGATGCACATAAAATTGTATGCAAACTAATAATGGAATCCTATATACACTTCCCTAATAATGGCACCAAAATTTTTGGTAATTTATTTTTCCTTAAATTACTTCATTAATTGTGAACCAAGGTTTGTGTACTTATGAAGTATATGTGCACCATATATGCTAGGAATTATATCTTTGAATGAAATTATTTTAAGTATAGACAAATGTTAAATGATATTAGAGATTAGTCACGCACAAGTTCTTTCTATTTAAAGTTACAACAAAACCCAAATGCTAATTGAATTGAAATCTATTGCTTGAAACTTATTTTTATTTCAGAATTGAAAATCTACTTATAATTTCATAATTTAAAGTCTATTTATCTGGGTAAAGAAGACTAAATTGCTGCAAAGAAATGCATGTGAGAAATAAATATTTTTTTGTGTTTTTCTTTTATGAGTGCTTTGAATCAAAACATTAGATGATTAAGATGTACCTGTAATGCAAATATTAGAAATAAAAATTCATAAAACTTATATGTTACCAACAAACTGTAATGAAAATGACATTAAATATCCTTACTACTCTCCATGGGACCCTCTCATGAGTGTAAGTTCGTCATTTTTCATACAGTAGCTCAACCATGCATTGGAAAGGAACGGTGTCTTATATTAATTCGAAACAGTGTTTCAAATTACTGGAAATACAACCATGCATGTTAAGATTGCAACAATATGATGAGCTTAGTGAAAAGAGTCGCCTTCACTAAGTGGGCCTGCAGGCTATTTTTGGTGCAAGTCTATTTTAGACTATGTCTATTTTTAGACATGTTGATCATATTCTATGAGTTGCAGGATGCTATTTGTGGATGGTTGGTCAAGTTGGAAAAATAGATGGACTTATATTTTTAGACATATTGGCCGGAATCTATTTTTAGATTGCCAGTCTAAAAATAGATATGTCGAATATTATTAGCTCTTAATAATATTTGGACTATAAACATTATCTTATTCTCTTGGAGCTCTTTAGTTAAGTGCCTGAGATGTATGCAGACATCTGACAAAGGGATTATGCTATTCTGAGGGTTAAGTGGAGCTATTTCATGGAGACTTCAGTTAGAACTCATGTGACAGATTTTGGTGGAGTTATTGAGGTAGTTGGTGGAGTTGTGTTCAGTTTAACTCAGTTATACACAGTTGAGCTAGTTGTATCTAGTATAACTGATTGATACACTAGTGAGAGTGGTGTGAATTAATTAATAATTAATTCACTAATTATTAACTCATAAATCAACTCAAGAATGCATCATTTAACTATAGTGCATGGACATTTTTAGTGGAGACTAGTGGAGAGGTAGGTGAAAGAGCAGGTTGACTATCAGTTGTGACTATAGTTTTGCATGATTTGCAACACAAAGTGATTGGAGATGCCAATGAGGATTGCATGAGCAAGGCTGGACCAATTCGAGTTCATTCAGATCCATTCTTCAGTAGGGATTGCGCAGTAGAGGCAGGCTAGCAGGTGGCAAATATCGGTGCATGGATTTGCAAGATCTAGCCGGATTAGTGTATAGCGATTGTATTGTACTGAGAGCTTGATATGATCAGCTTTGTATGAGGATTGTTACATGATCTCTATGACATATATTATATACAGATATTTGGGGTTTTTATCTTTAAGCTTTCCCGTTAAAACATTGTGTTCATATGTGTGAATATTTATGGTTTCAATGTGTGCATGCAATTGATTTATTTTTCGCAAGTAATGATCAATTGTAGAAGAGATTCTATATTATGCATGAAGTCAAATAGTGTGTGATTAGGAGAATATTTTATGTATAACTCATTATTTAGATAATTTCTACATGGTATGAGAGCTATATTGATCATTGGAGCAATTGCAAATCATTGAAGCGGTTGAGTTTTGTGCTGGTGGAATTCGAATTTGCAGCAGTGTTTTCTTGGTGTCGAAGTTGAGATGTCTTTCAATGAATTGTGATTGGAGTACACCCTTGAGGGAAGCTCGAATTATATTTCATGGAAGGACAGGATGGAGGCGGTGCTGGAGGATAATGGGTTGAAGGAGTTCATAGATGCAAAAATTCCAAAACCTGCTTCTAGCGATGATGTCACACTTGACGCATGGAAAAAGAAGACGGAAAAATGTCGAAGGATTCTGTTGGAAGGTGTGAAGGATCACATAGTGTCCAGCCTTCATGGTAAAGCTTCTCCATTCTTGATTTGGAAATCTTTGACAGACTTTTTCCAAAGCAAGAGCGACCAAAGGAAGTTGGCGCTCAAGGATAAACTCAGGAAAATAAAAATGGAGAAAGGCGACAGTATACCCAAGTACCTCACAAAATTTTTCCAGTGCAGGGATGAGCTGGGAAGTGTGGGGGTTACTGTATATGAAGAGGAATTAGTGAGCTTGGCTCTCCTTAGGCTTTCGAAGAGTTGGCATTCCTATGAGGACTCTGTCAATGGTCGGGAGAAACTACCAGGATGGGAGCGACTTTGGTCGGATCTTGTGTAGGAGGAGATAAGGCAGAGTACCAGGGATGGATCTTCATCGAAGAATGAAGATGAATAAAATTTTGCTTTGGCTGCCAAAGAAAGGAAGGGGAAGAGCAAGAAAAATACTTCTCAATCCAGTGTGAAAGGCAAGAAGCAGGACATGTCCAAGGTGAAGTGCTTTCACTGTCACCAACACAGACATTACACCACTAATTGTCCACAAAAGAAGAAAAATAAGCAGGCTGCTGGATTTGTAGTTGGAGAGGCCTTGACCTCGCAGTTTGAGCTATATTTTTTGTTGATCGCATGCTTGGTCTCAAGTGTGATGGGATCAGTGTGGTTTCTTGACAGTGGGGCGTCTTTCCATATGACCGGAGACAAAGATTTGTTTACTGATCTGGATGAGAAGGATCTTGGAGTGCACATCAAGATGGGCAAT
The DNA here is from genome assembly GCA_034641835.2 of Pinus albicaulis. NCBI lineage: Eukaryota > Viridiplantae > Streptophyta > Pinopsida > Pinales > Pinaceae > Pinus > Pinus albicaulis. Next base: position 150,562,240 of record CM076582.1, read on the forward strand.
GATGGTAGATACAATGCAACTGGTATCGGGACCATTTCCTTTGAGAGGGAGTCTGGCAAACCTTTCATCTTGAAGGATGTCATGCATGTTCCAGGATTGAAGAAGAATATTATCTCTGTGGCAAAGTTGGAGGACAAGGGATATGATGTTGTCTTTAGCAAGGGAAAGGCTTTCCTACGTAGTAAGGCAACTAGTGAAACTCGGAGGATAGGGGTTCAAGTTAAGAACCTTTATCAGTTGCAGGTAGATGGCTGTGCAACAATGGCAGGCAAATCAGAAGGAGTGGTGAGCCAGGATGAGGGCAAACTATGGCACAAGAGATTGGGCCATCTTCACCATGGCACTTTGAAAATTAAGCAGCATATTTCTACCGGGCTTCCCAAAGGTACACTTGCGCAGTCAAATCAGTGCAAAGGATGTACTTTGGGAAAATTTGTGAAAGCCACCTTTCATAAGAAGGATAGTCATGCCACGATGATCCTTGAGAGAATTCACTCAGATGTGTGTGGACCTTTCTCAGTAGCTTCGACAGCAAAGCACAGGTATTATGTGATATTTGTTGATGACTTTTCTCATAAGTGTTGGATCTTATTCATGCAAAAGAAGAGCGAGACATTCTCAAAGTTCTGTGACTTCAAGGCATTGGTGGAGAAAGAGTCAGGGAAGCAGGTGAAGGATCTTAGGAGTGATAATGGTGGTGAATTCATCTCTAAATAATTCAAAGACTTTTGCAGCATAGAAGGAATTCAAAGAGAGCTCATAGCGCCTCATAACACACAACAGAATGGGGTCGCAAAGAAAAAGAACAGAACGATCGTGGGTGCTACACAGGCGATGTTGCATGATCAGGGCCTTCCCATACACTTGTGGGTTGAAGATTGCAACACTATGGTTTATGTGAAAAACTGTTTTCCTCACAGATTACTTGGCATGAGTACACCCGAAGAGGCTTTTTCTGGTAAGAAGCCTGATATTTCTCATTTGAAGATTTTTGGCTCACTTTTTTACATTCATGTGACGAAGGATGCCAGGAAGCAGCTAGAGTCGAACGCAGAGGTTGGGATATTTTTGGGGTACACAGAAACACCCCACAACTATCATGTGTATTTTCCAGACAGTCGGAAGACTGTTGTGCGACGGGATATCAAATTTCATGAGGAGAAAGCCATGAAGTGTTCGCTTGAGAGGGAGCCACACTTGCATGCTGATGAGGAGCTATTATTTCCTAAGGATGAGCCTCAGAATGTGTATCAACCACAAGAGGAGGTTCATAGAGTGGAAGAAACCACTCATGCAGCGCCAACCATCAGATGGCAGAAGCGCACTACAAAAGTTGAGCAACTAAATCTTGATGCAAAGAATATTGTAGGAGCACCTACATCACAGTGCAGACAGAGACAGTCACCTGACCGATATACTAGATACATGCCTCTGATGAGCAGGTGTATCGTGACGGAGCCATCCTCTTTTGAGGAAGCTGTGGAGGACCCTGCATGGGTAGATGCCATGGTGGAAGAGTATGATTCGATTGTCAGAAACAATGCATGGGAGATTGTCCCAAGGCTGGAAGGGAAAACAATGATAGGTTCGAGATGGATCTACAAAGTGAAGCAAGCTGCTGACGGGAGCATCGAGAAGTAAACGGAAAGATTTGTTGCCCAAGGCTTCTCACAGATTGAGGGGATCGACTATGAGGAAACCTTTGCACTTGTCGCAAGGTATTCTTCCATACAGAGCATCCTAGCTCTCTCAGCATAGATGGGATGGCACATTCATCAGATGGATGTAAAGACTGTGTTCCTCAACGGAGTCATTGAGGAGAAGGTGTACATAGAGCAGCCCAAAGGTTTCGAGATCTTCAGGAGAAAGTCGCATGTGTGTAGGCTCAAAAGAGCGCTATATGGGTCGAAACAAGCACCTCGTGCTTGGTACACATGGATAGACAGTTATTTCACCGGTCTTGGATTCACCAAGATTGAGGCAGATCCAAACCTATACCAGATTGTGGTGGAGGGTAAGTTGCTGATCATTGTACTTTATGTAGATGATTTGATTTTGATGGGTGATGAACAGTTGATACTCTCATGCAAGGCTGATCTTGCAAAAGAGTTTGAGATGAAGGACTTGGGCCTCCTTCATTATTTCTTGGGATTGGAAATCTGGCAGTGCAGTGATGGATTGTTTGTGTTTCAAGGCAAGTATGCCCAGGAGATACTGGAGAAGTTCAACATGCAAGGCTGCAAGCCTATCGACACTCCTCTTCCTGGTGGTTGGAGGAAAGATGATGCTACATCGGTAGAGGTAGTGGATGCCACTGTTTACCAACAGTTGGTTGGTTCGCTCATGTATCTAGTCAATACACAACCGGACATATTCTATGTTGTTAACCAGCTTTCACAAGCTATGGTTAAGGCAGGGAAGCAAGTATTGAGATATCTCAGAGGCACATTGGGATATGGATTATGGTAAAAACAGGAGGATGAGTTAAGGCTGCATGGCTTCATGGACCAGTATCATCATATCAGATATTGTGTGTAGTGGAATATCATGTTACTTTCTTACATTCCTACGGAGGATCAGGACGCTGATATCTTGATGAAGGCGCTCACCAGGAGAAAATTCGAATACCATAGAGGCAGGATCGGGGGAGCAGATAATCCCTATCTTATTGAGAGGGAGTGTTGAGATTGCAACAAGATGATGAGCTTAGTGAAAAGAATCGCCTTCACTAAGTGGGCCCGCAGGCTATTTTTGGCGCAAGTCTATTTTTAGACTATCTCTATTTTTAGACATGTCGATCATATTCTATGAGTTGCAGGATTCTATTTGTGGATGGTTGGTCAAGTTGGAAAAATAGATGGACTTCTATTTTTAGACATATTGGGAAGAATCTATTTTTATATTTCCAGTCTAAAAATAGATATGTCGAATATTATTAGCTCTTAATAATATTTGGACTATAAACATTATCTTATTCTCTTGGAGCACTTAAATTAAGTGCACAGATGTGGCACAGGAGCTGACAGAAGGAATTATGCTATTCCTGAGGGTTAAGTGGAGCTATTGCATGGAGACTTCAGTTAGAACTCATGTGACAGAGTTTGGTGGAGTTAATGAGGTAGTTGGTGGAGTTGTGTTCATTTTAACTCAGTTAGACACAGTTGAGCTAGTTGTATCTAGTCTAACTGATTGATACACTAGTGAGAGTGCTGTGAATTAATTAATAATTAATTCACTAATTATTAACTCATAAATAAACTAAAGAATACATCAGTTAACTACAGTGCATGGAAAGTTTCAGTGGAGACCAGTGGAGAGGTAGGTGAAAGAGCAGGTTGACTATCAGTTGTGACTATAATGTTGCATGATTTGCAACACATAGTGATTGGAGATTCCAATGGGGATTGTGTGAGCAAGGCTGGACTGATTCAAGTTCATTTAGAGCCATTCTTCAGCAGGGATTGCGCAGTAGAGGCAGGCTAGCAGGTGGTAAATATCGGTGCATGGATTTGCAAGACCTAGCCTGATTAGTGTGTAGCGATTGTATTGTACTGAGATCTTGATATGATCAGCTTTGTATGAGGATTGTTACATGATATCTATGACATATATTATATACAAATAGTTGGGTTTTTTAGCTTCAAGCTTTCCCATTAAAACATTGTGTTCATATGTGTGAATTTTTATGGTTTCAATGTGTGCATGCAATTGATTTAATTTCTGCAAGTAATGATCAATAGTAGAAGAGATTTTGTATTGTGCATGAAGTCAAATAGTGTGTGATTAGGAGAATCTTGGATGCATAACGCATTAGTTATATAATTTCTATAATTCCTTCTTAACTTAACCGAACTATCCTTTTGGTTTTGCCCTATGGATTTTATACAATTTTTCATTAACTAAATTAAGATTCTTATTCCGAGAGGCAATGAAATTGTTCTACCATCTAAAAAGTAAATTTAAATTGAAATTTTATCTTCTCATGATTTTCCACTAGGAGATAAAATCATGAAATATTCTTCTTGAATCATATCTCCACGATCAAAGTATTCCCATGCACACTGTTATCACTCAGTAATTTCTCCAGGTTCAAGAAAGAACTCATTGAGGTAACCACAAACCAAATTCAAACTCTAGGATCTAGCCTTCCTAGGGTTCAGAGAGGGCTCTCTATTTAAAGTTTAACTTCTTTTTAATTTGTGAATATTAGGCTAGCTATGAAAGTGCAATTTTGGTTTGGTTTTGTTGGATTTGGTGAGAAAAAATCACTTGGAGGGATAGATAGAGGGAAATCTATTTTTCCATTGGGCTATGGAGTCTAAGTCAAGCTAACAGAACTGGGATCAAGGCTTAAAAGGTCAAATGTCTTCAGGACAAGATAGATAACCCTTGGAGATCTTGAAAATTTGGTTTTTGAGATGGTATGATAAGGATAAAGAGAACTTAAGGATCCTTTGATCTAGAAAATGGAAGTAATAGATAGAGATCAAATGGGAGAGGAAGCAATTAAGGGTTCCCTACACCGGAAATCAAAAGAAAACAAAAAAATGATAAGTAGTTAAAAACAGGGTGCTATTAACATGTACTATACTAATACTCCTGGTTATACATTCATATTTAGAATTAAAACACAGATGTATGCATGTAACAAAGAATAATAACAATGATGAGTTTTAGAGAGTAATTCACTCCAGATAGCTTATCACAGGGATCATGAAGTATGATGCCAAATAGTTGATCTAGTCTACTACACAAAATCGAAATTCAAAGCCTTTAAGTCAAAAAATATCTATAGTAATCTCCAGAAATTCTATTCCACCAAAATACTTAAAAGAGTGAAGTATTTATACAAATTCTAAACTAGAATATCTTGAAAAAATATCAAGATTGGTTTACAAATATCTCCAACTGTTTTACATAAATAGAACTTAAGTAAAGGACACTCAAAACTAATGCATCTGTTTGGCACTATTTTTTATGGATAGGTGATGAAAAAGAGGAGAATTCAAATTTGATCTCAACTCTTAGTTGATGATGAGGCATCCAAGTCACTAATTGTCTCCTTTGTTTGTGCATTCTGCTCCAACAATTATGCAAACTTGGGGTCCAATGATACCTTTTTATTTCTCAATCCGAAATAGATATATAAAAAGTGAAAGAGGTTATTGTATATAAATATGCATTTGAGATAAAACTCTCTCAATTTCCTAAACTTCTTCTCCAGCTGTTCACAATAGGCTATGAAAAAAGATGTGTAAAACAGAGTTTTCCACAGTCTAAAAAATAGGCTATAAATATGTGCATGTATCTCTCATTCTGTAATACCTGTGCAAAAAGTGAGATAGGTTTTTGTTGATGAGACTCTTAGGAACAAAATTTTCCTTCAGTTCTGTAAGATGTATTTATTATTTACCACAATCTTCTCTGCAAAATGATGACCCAACAGGCATTTTCTACAAAAAGTTCTCTCAAAAATTGTTTAATATTTCCAAATCCATAATGGTTGTTAGAAAAGTGAAAGAGTTTTTTTATAGCTGGACATCTTAGGAACATAAACCTCCTTCAGTTTTTAAAAATTGATCTTGTATTGTCCACAATAGTTTATGTAAAACTATGACGTAAACATGAAATTTCTACAAAAATGTCCCTTCTTGCTTTGTTTTCATATTTTTACCTTACTGTTCTTTTAACTGTTTTTACTTTCACTTTGGATAAAATTCATCGTTTTTGAAAGTATTTTCATCTTTATTTACCATTTACTGCCTCCATGTTTTACTTTTACTGTTTTACCTTGACTTGTCTATAACTTTGTTTTAACCTTTACTGTGACTTTCATCTGATACACTTTAACTGTCTCTGTTTTCACTGCAAACTGTTACTGCTCTGTTTACTATGTGAAATATTCTTGTTCTAGGAAAACCTATTCAAATTCATTTCCTTGTGAATTCTTGGATTAAAACTGATCTTTAACTAGTATTTAGATTGTTTTATCCAAATTCTCATTTTTCTAATGACCTGCAAAAGAAAATAATGTTAATGAAACCTCGGATGTAGGGAGGTGATAATGGCTTTAAGTGGTCACAGTACTGGATTTGATTTTGGCATTTTGGAACCTTCAAGATTGCTAGAACTCTGCTTTTTTAGGCATCTTGATATGTTTTTGCAAGTTTAAATAGTTTACAGAGGAAATTTTTCTATAACAGAGGCTTAAATGGGAAAATTTGGTAAAGTATGGTCTCTTATTTGGGTTTTCTGTCCAATTAGGCTTATCAAGGAATTTTTGAGGCTTTAAAACTGGTCTAAAACATAAAACAAGGGTTTTGTGAGTCTTTTTAATGGAAATTTTGGCTAAAACTCTTTTGAAAAGGGTTACAGAGGGTTTAGGGTACCTGCAGAAGTTTTTTGGCCTTTTAGAGCTTGAAATGGATCATTAAACTGTGAAAAATTGATAAATTTACTTGAAAAAACCATGCAACAGACAAACAGGGTTTCTGGGAAAAATTTGGCAGAGTTTGGCCTGTTTTTGGGACTTTTTTGGGCAATTTATTTACTCGATTTCTTAATTTAAAATGTTTTTCTTTCTTTAAAAATGGTTTTTCAAATTGGTTGCAGGTTTAGATCTTAAAAAAATACCTATTTTAGTGCAGGTATCGGCTCTGAAAGGGTTTTTATAGATCTTGGTCAAATTAATGGCTTCAACAGCTTATCTAGAGCAAGGTGCAGCTCCTCAACAATCTTCAGGAGTTTCAGGGAAAGATTTCGCAGGTTTTGGACATAAAAAATGGAAAAAATAGGCTTTAAAAGGTTTATACATTCAAGGAAACAATGCAGAGGTTAAGTGCACAAGCTAAATGAATAAAGGTTTAACCAAAGGTTTTATCAAAACGTATCGATTTGCATTGAATGCAGGTCTTGTCCGGTGGGGGGGTGGTTTCGGAATGCAATGGACAAAAAACCACGAGTGGTTATCGCATAGGCTTCAGGTGGTAAGTTGTTTTAACCTCAACGAATGCGATCGAATGAGGGAATTCCATGTAAAGGAGAGAGAAATGGGTAAAACCACCCATTTCGCATGGCTTTGGCTTTCGGGCGGTCTTGCAGCTTTTCTATGTGATATCATCCTCCGACCGTGAAATCAAGAAGCTGAACGCGAACGGCTAGGATTGCTTCGGACGTTGCGTTGAAATGGGATGTGGGACCGGGATTGGTTATATGCAGCAGAAGGGTTAATGTTGTGTAACCAGCTCCAAAAATAGAATAAAAGAGATATCAACGCCTTAGAAATAAGCCACTTCAAGGGGGAAACCTACAATACATTACATAAATGAGAAATTCTTGGATGATACAATTTACAAAACCTCCTTTCTATATATAGGAGTCCATGGGGCCATAATGTAATCCTAGTGGGCCACAATGTAATCCTAGCCGACCTAACAATAATAATTTAAGGGCACAATAATAACAAAATGGGGGTTACAAGGGTACAATAATAACAATAAGGGGTTACACTAACAACAATAAGGGACTATATTAGTATTAGTAATATAGGGACCTAACATGCCCCTCTCCTTCAAAAAAGTGTTGTCCTCAACGCTTGAGTAGCTCTGGGTGCTTCTGTATAAAATTCTCATCCTCCCATGTAGAATCTTCAGTGGGTAAGTTCTTCCACTTGATGAGATACTCTGAAATTGATCGATTCCGTAATTTTCGAGTTCTTGTTTCCGTGACCGCTTGAGGTTCCAATATCATTTTTCCTTCCTCATCAAGTTCTGGCAATATTGTTTGAACTGGAAGATTTTCACCTATAACCTTCTTTAAGCATGAAACATGGAAAACTGGATGTACTCGCGAAGAAGCAGGGAGCTCCAATTTGTATGCCATAGTACCAATCTTTTGCAACACCTTGTAAGGACCATAGTACTTTGGCGATAATTTATTATCCTTCTTTGCTTGCTTGAGGGACATTTGTTTGTGTGGTTGTAGCCGTAAAAATACCCAATCTCCTACATCAAAACTTCTCTCGCTACGATGTTGATCTGCCTGTTGTTTCATTCGATTTTGTGCCAAATTCGGGTTATCCTTTAAGAGTTGGAGAACTTCTTGCTGATGCTCGATGTGATCTTCCACTGCTTGAACCTTCGAATTTTCCCTTAAAGATGATGTGATGGATGGTGGATGATATCCATAAAGTGCCATAAATGGGGTCATTTTTGCTGCAGTATGGAAGGAAGTGTTAAACCACCATTCAGCAAGAGGTAACCACTTGACCCATTGTGTTTGTTTATCAGATACAAAACAACGAAGATATCCTTCCAAACATTTATTTACTATCTCAGTTTGACCATCAGATTGAGGATGATAAGATGAGCTATGAGCTAATTGAGTACCAAACAAGAAAATAACTCCGTCCAAAAATTTCCAGTAAAAATGGGATCTCTGTCGCTCACAATAACCCTTGGGCTTCCATGTAGCTTTTGAATTCTGTCCATAAATGTAGTAGCAACTGTACTTGCTTTAAATGGATGAGATAATGCACAAAAGTGTGCATACTTGGTAAGTCTATCAACTGCCACCATGATGACACTCTTTCCTTCAGACTTAGGTAAACCTGTGATAAAATCCATTGAAATCTCCTCCCAACGTTGACTTGGAATGGATAAAGGTTGTAGAAGTCCCGGGGTCTTAATTGTTTCCACTTTATTCTACTGGCAAACCAAACATTCCGCCACAAAATTTTTAATATCAGATTTAAGGCCATCCAAAAAAAATTATTTCTTCACCCTGTGGTAAGTTTTTAAAAATCCTGAGTGTCCTCCTAAAGGAGAAGTGTGCAATTCCAAAAGAATCTTTTGTTTTAGTTGGGAATTCTTACAAATATATAAGCAATATTTGTACCATAAGGAATCATTTTTCCAACTAAATGTATCAGATGTACTAGGATCTTGCTGCAAATTTTGAAATAGTGTCCATACATCTTTATCCTTCTTCCATTCATCTCTTGCTTCAGTTATCCAATCTGGTTGGATAATATAAATGGCACAAAGCAATGCTTCCACCTCTTCATTCTTTCTTGAGAGTGCATCTGCAACAACATTAAGATTTCATTTTTTGTAGATTATTTCAAAGTCATAACCCAACATCTTTGTGACCCATTTTTGCTTCTCTTCTGAAGATAGTCTTTGCTCCAAATAGTGTTTAAGACTATCATGATCAGTTTTTACCTTGACGTGTCTTCCCATTAGGTAATTTCGCCATTTCTTTAGTGCATGCAGTATTGCTAACATTTCCTTCTCATAAATAGGTTTATGTAAATACTTTCCTTTGATTGGACGACTTTCAAAAGCAATAGGTCTTCCTTCTTGCATTAAAACGGCACCAATTCCATTTCCTGAGGCATCACATTCCACAATAAAGGTTTTTGTGAAGTCTGGTGTAGCTAAGACCGGTGCTAGGCACATTGCCTCTTTAAGATGTTCAAAGGCCTTAGTTGCTTCAGGAGTCAATGAAAATGCATCTTTCTTCAATAATGTTGTTAGAGGTGCTGCTATTCTCCCATAATTCTTAACAAACTTGCGATAATACCCTGTTAACCCGAGAAATCCTCGCAACTGCTTTATGGTTGTGGGAACTTTCCATTCCTTAATGGCTTTAATTTTGTTAGGGTCTACTTTAACACCCTCGTGAGATACAATATGACCCGGATATTCCACCTCTTGTACTCCAAAGAAACATTTGGATTTTTTTGCATATAATTGTTTCTCCTGCAATAGTTTGAGCACCCTGTCAACATGTTCAACATGATCCTTCCAAGACCTGCTGTAGATTAGTATATCATCAAAAAAATACTAGCACAAATTTTCTAAGGAAGGGTTTGAAAATGGAATTCATCAACCCTTGAAATGTAGAAGGTGCATTGGTAAGGCCAAAAGGCCTGACCAAAAATTCATAATGACCCTCATGAGTTCGAAATGCTGTTTTTGGAATATCTTCAGTCTTCATTCTAATTTGATGATATCCTGAACGAAGATCCAACTTGGTAAAATAAATTGCTCCATGTAATTCATCCAATAATTCATCGATCACAGGAATGGGAAATTTGTCTTTAATGGTGAGCTTATTGAGCTCCCTATAATCCGGACACATTCGCCATGATCCATCCTTCTTGTGTACCAATACTACAGGAGCAGAGAAAGAACTTTGACTAGGTTGAATTATACCTGCCTCTAACATTTCTGCAATCATACGTTCAATTTAACTCTTTTGGAACTAAGGATATCTATAAGACCTGATGTTTGGAGGAACACTTCCTGGAATCAAATGAATAGCATGATCATGATCACGAATAGGTGGGAGTCCTTTGGGAGTTTCAAACACCTTGGAATGATTGTAAAAGACTTGTTGGAGATTTGCAGAAATAGATGATTTTGACGTCAGAACTTCTAGTGAGCATAATTGTGCAATTACGCCTTGTTGTTCTTTATTTAGAAGCTTTGTCATGACATTAGAGCTTATTATCCTTCCCGGCTTCCCTTCAATACCCGTAATTCAACTTCCTTTTTTTCTGAAAAAAATTTCAAGAAAAGTTCTTGAAAATTAAAAGCTACCGTCCCCAAAGATTGTAACCATTGTACTCCTAGTACAACATCAACACCTTCCATAGGAATGGAAAGCATTAGACTAGTCAATATATTTTCCCCCATGGTTAGCTTGATATTATGGCATTTTCCAGAGCAATTTATAGTTCCTCCATTTGCAACCATCACTTGACATTCTGGTGCTGGGTATAGGAAACAATTTAATTCCTTGGCTACCTTACAATGAATTAAATTATGGGTGCTACCTGAATCAATCAACACTATTACCTTTTTCTTCTTGATTTGTCCTTCTATCTTGAGAGTTTGAGGAGTGGTAATTCCTGCCAGTGCATTACACGATATGGTCGGATTCATTTCTTCCTTTTCTAGGGCTGGTTCCTGGTGTATATCCTCTTCTTGTTCATTTTCTTCTTCCTCTTCACAATCTATGTAAAATAATTTCTTCTCAGCACACTTATGACCTTTAGTGTATTTGCTATCACAACTGTAGCAAAACCCTTTTGCTCTTTTTTCTTCCAATTTTTGTGGTGTCAACCTTGTAGGTTGTGGAAATCTAGGCGTAGCCACACTTCCTTCTTTATAGAATTGAGTGGTAGGCTTCCTTGTTGCCATAATTTTACATTGAACTTTTCTTGCCAACCTGAATGCCTTCTCCAATGAATCAGGTTCCAGAACGCGAACTTCATGTTGAATGTTATCCTTTAAAGTGCCTATGAAGAGATCAATCCTGTGTTCCTCTGGAATATCGGTTACCCTTATATTCAATTTTTGGAAGTCCTCAATGTGCTGCCCCACTAAACCCTTTTGTTTGAGATTTATCAATTGGCTAAAGAAAGTGTTGCTCTTTGTATCCTCATAATGTGCTATCATTTCCTCTGTAAAATTGACCAAGTGACAATTTTTTTACGGGAGCAAAGCCATCGATACCATACAAATGTATTTTGTTCTAAATGTAAAGTTGCAATGCGTACCTTTGTGTGTTTTGCACATTATGGAGATCAAAATATTGCTCCATCTGTAGTATCCATGTTACAGGATCCTTTCCATCAAACTTCCTCGTATCCATTTTTGGAATATGGTGGTTCTTCCCGCCAACATTAGAGTTTATGAAATCACGATTAACATTTATTTTGTTCTCATCATGAGGTTCTTCTACTATCTTTTCACCATTAGGAAACATTTCTTGTATCAACTTTGTCAAACCTTCAATGTCTACTTTTAGATCATTCTTCATGTTTTCCATGTTGTTTTCCATGTTGTCTTTCATGTCATCCATCTTAGCTTCCATGCCAGCTTCCATGCCATCCATCTTAGCTTCCACGCATTTCTTCAAACCGTCCATCTTCGCTTCCATGCCTTTCTTCAAAACTTCCATTTCATTTTTTGTTGCTCTTTGCAAGAGTGAAATTTGTTGCACGTGCTCTTGTAATTTTGATAGATAATGTTGCAATTCTTCTTCTTCATGAGTCATAGTAGAGCCTTATAAAGGCTTAATGGGTGTTGAATTATTTTTACGGGGCATATTTTAGAACCCAATACTAATATTTATTCTACAATATGCCCTTGGAATCCATTCAAATTGATTCTTCAAACAAGACTTATGCAATTCGGAAAAAAAATACACACCTTTTTCTTGCTTTTGAGGAGCTCGATATTGAAATGGGATTATCTCTGTGATTGCAGCACTTTAATATTTTAATTTCAGTGCCAACGTATCCCTCTGAATTATCTTTCGAATGCCACAGGTCTAACCTGATTTGGATTCTCCAAGACAAAGTTGCGTCCAATCTCCCACAATGACCTAATTATGGACTTGTTCAGTAGAGTGAACTTGTAAGACTTGCCACGTGTCAATTTCTCATCCTTCGGCTCTGAAATTGATAGCCAAGAAACTAAAATCCATTTTCTTGTGACCAATTTTTACGGCACTCCAATCCGATTCTCAGAGAGAGAGTTATGAAGATTTTCCCACGATCACCTCTTTGAGATGAAATTATGGAGCCTGAAAAAGAACTACATTCCACAGATCATATCTCTGAAAGTATTGCGAACCAAGGTCCGAAATTTTTTGATGAGTTTCCTCAGGATTTCAGCTTCACACCCTAAAAATTTCAAATTCTGAACCTTCGTAGAGAAAAAGGTTATAGCGCAAATGCCACGATGACCTGTTTAGGAGCCTGAAAAAAGACCTAACTTCCACAGATCATATCTCCGAAAATCTTGCGAACCAAACTCTGAAATTTTTTGAAGATGTTCCTCAGGATTTCAGCTTCGCACCCTAAAAATTTCAGCTTCTGAAGCTTCATAGAAAAAAAGTTATAGCGAAAAGTCCACGATGACCTATTTGGAGTAGAGAAACTCAAAGCTCTGATACCAAATGTTGTGTAACCAGCTCCAAAAATAGAAGAAAAGAGATATCAACGCCTTAGAAATAAGCCACTTCAAGGGGGCAACCTACAATACATTACATAAATGAACAATTCTTGGATGATACAATTTAAAAAACCTCCTTTCTATATATAGGAGTCCATGGGGTCATAATGTAATCCTAGTGGGCCACAATGTAATCCTAGCCGACCTAACAATAATAATTTAAGGGTACAATAATAACAAAATGGGGGTTACAAGGGTACAATAATAACAATAAGGGGGTTACACTAACAACAATAAGGGACTATACTAGTAATATAGGGACCTAACAGTTAAAATATGTTTAAATATTTATAATATAGCTGAGGGGTAAATGGTATAAAACATATATGAAATGTTTTAGTTATGGTATAGGCGGGGATCAATATTTGTATTTAAAACCTTTGTGAAATATTTTTAATAAAACATATGCGTGAGGGTTAATATATATTATATAGCGTTTTAAACCTTTTTTGATGGTTTAAAGACCATAGGGGCAGAATACATGAATAATGATTTTTTTTAAGACCAAAGGGCTTCATAATTTGGGTTTTTTATTTGCGCACATGGGATAATAGACTTTGGTCTAAATGTTATAATAGTGGGTTTTTTGGGGTATTTAGCTATAAGGAAATTAATAACTACGGGAGGGTATTTCTTATGAATTTAATAAATTATGTTAAAGGTTAATATGAAAGGGTAGTGTAATAAAAACAAAATACATATTATCTCTAAGTATAGTATAAAATCAAGCATTGCTTATCTTTATATTTCCTTCACCAATACCTAGGATAAATGTAATTTTGAGGGTTTTATGAATGCTTTTGAAGGGATGAAGTTAATTATTTTAGGGTTATAATTTTACTAAGTAAGAATGTGTCTTTACTTAGGAAAAAGGGGTTTTAATGTATGAATGAAGGGTAAATGATGATAAATGTGGGTTTAACATAAGAACTCAATATTTTTAACTAACCAGTCATAGAGCCTTGGGTCCGGTCCCAACAAAAGTCAGAGAAATGCTATGAGCCTGTTTGAGTGATAGCTTAGAATATTGAATACTCATAGGGGAGGGGAAATTCATGATTTTTCCTGATGATGTCTTATTTACATGATTTCCCAACTGATTTCTACCTACCCAGCTTTATTTCTAACATTTTTTCTTGATTTTATAAGTGCATTTAGACTTGCAACCTTAAAAAAAAATTCTTTCAAAGCATAAAACTATCTAAGTCTACCTTATTTCAATTGAGGGCTCAGATTAAACTATTGAGTTCCTCATTATTCTCTACCTATCTACTTATTTTTCAAGTTTAAACGATTTGACAAATCTTTATTCTCTATCTAGAACATGAAATTGAAAACATGAAAAGTTAAGATTAAATTGTTTAACTGATCATGGATTATGGCATTTATTGACAATCTGCACATAATCATTATTCTTGTAGTAAAAAGTAAAAGTAGTGACATTTGGACTTGCTCACTTTCAGGTCTTATTTATATCTTTTTCTTTTGGGGTCTATATTTTTCCAAGTCCTTTCATCTTTCTTTTAGGACTTTTTACCCTCTTTTGGATTTTTATTATTTTCATTTTTTTCAAAATATGGGAAAACAACTTGCAGAAAGCAAGGTATGTACATATTTACAAGATCTTTAACAGAGTCAAATCAAAATTATGAATCCTATATTTATAGGACCCTAACAGTGGCTTCACATGGGGATGGCATCTCCTGGTGAGATGTCAAGAACATCATTGACTAGTAGCCTGATCCTTTGAGCCAATCCCAAACATGCATTTGCTTTGTTATAAAATCTTTGTGACTGAAACTCTTGGACTGAATTTAAACCCTTTTATGCAAACTGAAATCTGATCCGAGACTAAAAAAAGGTGCTACAACCTTCAAACCAAACTACTAAATCATCAATATATTAGGGCATTTTTCTTAGCTTCAAATCTTAATGAATTATTTCAAACTAGCTGAAAACTGAAAACTGAAATAAGTTGAAATCCCACCTACTTACTCTAATCAGCTGTCCAACTTTTGGTTAGATAAAATGAAATAGCCAATGCAACCATTCAAGCATTATGTACTTTGATAGATTTCGTTGCATGTGCTTGTTGATTGTCAAAACTGTAATTCTGCAACCTATTAGAAACTTTTCAACAAATGAGAGAATAAGGAAATACTTGATTTCCTTTTTTGACTCTAGAAACTTTTCAAAAGGATCTTCTAAGGTATATACACCAATGTTTAACTGATCTAAATAACTGTACATATTTTTTGAATGACCTCCATGCCATGAAACTGAAATTTTATTTTCATCTTTATCTCCCTGCAAACTTTTAGATAAACTTTGTGATGATGTTCCTACTGATTGTAATGTTTGACTGTTGAAACCTTTATCATATTGATACTGAAGCTTATAGTTAGCTAATGGATAAATATTTTGATTTCATTTATCATTCATCACATCAACTATTTGATCATGAAAAACTTTGAAATATTGTTGCAATTTATATATGGGTTTTAATGGAACTTCATAGATTTCTAGGGGTTGTTCATCCTTTAAAAACTAAAATGCTTTATAGCATAATGGTATATAAATTTCTTTCAAAATTTATAAACTTTCTTCTTCACTCCCATATTTGATGTGTATTGTCTGATCACTGTATTTGAGCTGCTGAAATTGAACTTCCTCATCCCATAAACTAGCTAGTGATTGCTCTGTGAAGTTAGCTTGAATCTGGAGAACATAATTATCATCATACTGATCATACTTGGGCAAATCTTCAGAAGATGTAATTTCATCAATTATACATATTATATCAACAGATTAATTTTCCAGTGATCCTGATATATCTTGATTAGATTGGTTTCATTCTATTTGAAGGTCATCATTTTGATCAATAGGAGTGCTATCAGGTAATGGGCCTTTTTGGGAAGGTAGAACAACATCAGCATCAACCTGTTCTTTTGTTTTTTCATGGATAAAAAATTTAGTACATACATCAATAATAGAATAATTATAAATAATTCCTTCATTATGTAAACATTTTTAGGATGGTTGCATGTTTAGAAGCAAATTGATTTCTTCTTTGGTGAGGGGGGGTGGGAATCTGTGAATTCTTACATTTGAATAACAATTGTTCTTTCTCTTATGTAAAAACTGATCATGAGGTTGAATATTTTCTTTAACTTCATTCAAAACATTATATGAAACATCATTTGTTACTATAGAGGGGTTTTGTGGATCTTGATTCATCTCCTGTTCTATTTCATCTTTGATTAACTCCTCTTGATTATCATGACAGTTAACTTGAGAATGAAAGTTATGGACTTCTTCTAATAAATCTTCAGGATGCCAATTCAAAAATCTTCGTCGATATTTTTAAGGTAATGTATGAGATCTTCAACTTGATCACAACAATTTTCAGCTAACGATAAAGATGGAAAATATTCTTTGTAATGCTCATAAAATACCTTATGAAAATCCTTTAAAGAAAATAAACTAGTAGGTTTGAGAGCTTCATACCATTCCCTTACCTGTCCTTCTAAGGTTGCCATTAATACCTTCATGAGGCAATCCTCATGCCAATCACCCTTCAATCTCCATGTGTATATATGAAATTTAATGAGATGTAACAAAGGATCATCAATATTCTCATTTTGAAATATAGGAAAATTTTTATCCCAATTTACCTTCGGTAGTTTGTGTGGAAATCCAGGTATGTGATATTTGCTCATGGGAGCATACCTGTGTTTTATTCTTGGGTCGTCTTGTAAATTAGTCATAAAGAAGGGCCACTGTATCTATACAACCAAGATAGATCCTTATATAAAATACAATATACATTTAAAAACTTTCTTAATGATAAAGAACATGATGTCTTGGATTAAGATCCAAGTTAAAATCCTGATCTTTCCATATTGTTCTTTCAGGTTCATTCCTCCAGTCGATTCTTGATAGTGAAATTGATTTGGAGTTGTCAGGTGGATGATTTTAACCTTTGTGTGTCTGATCACTATCCACCATCATAGATCAGATCTAAACCTATAAAATATTTTTGAAGAAAATGTTAGTCTTCCCCAGTATGGTCGCCAATATGTTATCGCTCAGTAATTTCTCCAGGTTCAAGAGAGAACTCACCGAGGTAACCACAAACCAACTTCAAACTCTAGGATCTAGCATTCCTAGGGTTCGGAGAGGGCTCTCTCTTTAAAGTTTAACTTTGTTTTAATTTGTGAATATTATGCTAGCTATGAAAGTGCAATTTTGGTTTTATTTTTTTGGATTTGGTGGGAAAATTTCACTTGGAGGGATAGATAGAGGTAAATCTATTTGTCCATTGGGCTATGGAGTCTACATCAAGCTAACATAACTGGGATCAAGGCCTAAAAGGTCAAATGTCTTTAGGGCAAGATAAATAACCCTTGGAGATCTTGGAAAATTGGTTTTTGAGATGGTATGATCGGGATAAAGGGCACTTAAGGATCCTTTGATCCGAAAAAGGGAAGTAGTAGATAGAGCTCAAATGGGAGAGGGAGAAATTAAGGGTTCCCTACTCTAGAAATCAAAAGAAAACAAAGAAATGATAACTAGATAAAAAAAGGGTGCTATTAACATGTCCTGTAGTAATACTCCTAGTTATACATTTAGATTTAGAATTTAAAAAGAAATGTATGAATGTAACAAAGAAGAATAACAATGACAAGTTTTAGAGAGTACTTCACTCCAGATAGCTTATCACAGGGATCCTGAAGTATGATGCCAAATAGTTGATCCAGTCTGCTACTCAAAATATAAATCCAAAGCCTTCAAGTAAACAAAATATCTATAGTAATCTCCAGCAATTTTATTCCACCAAAATACTTCAAAGAGTGAAGTATTTATACAAATTCTTAACTAGAATATCTTGAAAAAAATATCCAGATTGGTTTACAAATATTTGCAACTGTTTTACATAAATAGAACTTAAGTAAAGAAAATTCAAAACTAATGCATCTATTTGGCACTATTTTTTATGGATAGGTGATGACAAAGAGGAGAATTCGAATTTGATCTCAACTCTTAGTTGATGATGAGGCATCCAAGTCACTAACTATCTCCTTTCTTTGTACATTCTGCTCCAGCAATTATGCAAACTTGGGGTCCAATGATACCTTTGTATTTCTCAATCCAAAATAGATATATAAATAGTGAAAGAGGTTATTTTATATAAATTTGTTCTTAAGATAAACCTCTCTCAATTTCTTAAAATTCTTCTCCAGTTGTTTACAATAGGCTCTGAAAAAAGATGTGTAAAATAGAGTTATCCACAGTCTAAAAAATAGGCTGTAAATATGTGCATGTATCTCTAATTTTGTAATACCTGTGAAAAAAGTGAGATATTTTTTTGTCGATGAGTCTCTTAGGAACAAAAACCTCCTTCAGTTTTGTAAGATGTATTTCTTATTGACCACAATCTTCTCTGCAAAATGATGACTTAACAGGAATTTTCTGCAAAAGTGCTTTCAAATATTGCTTAATATTTCCAAATCCATAATGGTTGTTATAAAAGTGAGAGAGGTTTTTATAGTTGGACATCTTAGGAACATAAACCTCCTTCATGTTTTCAAAATTCATCTTGTATTGTCCAAAATAGGTTCTGAAAAAAATATGACTTAAACATGAAATTTCTGCAAAAATGTCCCTTCTTGCTCTGTTTTCATCTTTTAACCTTACTATTCTTTTAACTATTTTTACTTTCACTTTGGATAAACTTCATTGTTTTTGAAAGTATTTTCATCTTTATTTACCATTTACTGCCTCCATGTTTTACTTTTACTGTTTTACCTTGATTTCTCTGTAACTTTGTTTTAACCTTTACTGTGACTTTCATCTAATGCACTTTAACTATCTTTGTTTTCACTGCAAACTGTTACTGCTCTGTTTACTGTGTGAAATATTCTTGTTCTAGGAAAACCTATTCAAACTCATTTCCTTGTGAATTCTCAGAGTAAAACTGATCTTTAACTAGTATTTAGATTGTTTTATCCAAATTCTCCTTTTTCTAATGACCTGCAAAACAAAATAATTGTTAATGAAACCCTGGATGTAGGGAGGTGATAATGGCTTTAAATGGTCACAGTACTGGATTTCATTTTGGCATTTTGGAACCTTCAGGATTGCTAGAACTCTACTTTTTTAGGCATCTTGATATGTTTCTGCAAGTTTAAACAGTTTGCAGAGGCAATTTTTCTATAGCAGAGGCTTAAATGGGAAAATTTGGTAAAGTATGGTCTCTTATTTGGGTTTTTTATCTAATTAGGCTTATCAAAGAAGTTTTGAGGCTTTAAAACTGGTCTAAAATAGAAAACAGGGGTTTTGTGAGTCTTTTTAATGGAAATTTAGGCTAAAACTCTTTTGAAAAGGGTTACAGAGGGTTCAGGGTACCTGCAGAGGTTTTCTGGCCTTTTAGAGCTTGAAATGGATCATTAAATTGTGAAAAATTGATAAATTTACTTGAAAAAACCACACAGCAGACAAACAGGGTTTCTGGGAAAATTTTGGCAGAGTTTGGCCTGTTTTTGGGACTTTTTTTAGGCAAATGCTTTACTCGATTTCTTAATTTAAAATGTTTTTCTTTCTTTAAAAATGGTTTTTCAAATTGGTTGCAGGTTTAAATCTCAGAAAAATACCTGTTTTAGTGTAGGTATCGACTCTGAAAGGGTTTTTACAGTTCTTGGTCGAATTGATGGCTTTAGCAGCTTATCTGGAGCAAGGCGCAACTCCTCAACAATATTCAGAAGTTTCAGTGAAATATTTCACAGGTTTTGGGCATAAAAAATGGCGAAAACAAGCTTTAACAAGTTTATACAGTAGGGGAAACAATGCAAAGGTTAAGCGAGCAAGATAAATGAATAAAGGTTTAACCAAAGGTTTTATCAAAACGTATCGATTTTCATTCAATGCAAGTCTTGTCCGGTAGGAGGGCGGTTTCAGAATGCAATGGATGAAAAACTATGAGTGGTTATCGCGTAGGCTTCAGGTGGTAATTTGTTTTAACCTCAATGAATGTGATCGAATGAGGGAATGACACATAAAGGAGAGAGAAATGAGTAAAACCACCCATTTCGTGTGGCTTTGGCTTTCGAGCGGTCTTGCATCTTTTCTATGTGATATCATACTCCGACCGTCAGATCAAGAAGTTGAATGCGAACGGCCAGGATTGCTTCGGAAATTGCGTTGAAATGGGATGTGGGACCGAGATTGGTTATATGTAGCAGAAGGGCTAAAATATGTTTAAACCTTTATAATATAGCCGAGGGGTAAATGGTATAAAACATATATGAAATGTTTTAGTCATGGTATAGGCGGGGATCAATATTTGTATTTAAAACCTTTGTGAAATGTTTTTAATAAAACATATGCGGGCAGGTTAATATATATTATATAGTGTTTTAAACCTTTTTCGATGGTTTAAAGACCATAGGGGCGAAATACATGAATAATGATAGTTTTTTAGACCAAAGGGCTTCATAATTTGGGTTTTTTATTTGTGCACATGGGATAATAGACTTTGGTCTAAATTTTATAATAGTGGGTTTTTTGGGGTATTTAGATATAAGGAAATTAATAACTACAGGAGGGTATTTCTTATGAGTTTAATAAAGTATGTTAAAGGTTAATATGAAAGGGTAGTGTAATAAAAACAAAATACATATTATCTCTAAGTATAGTATAAAATCAAGCATTGCTTATCTTTATTTCTCCTTCACCAATACTTGGGATAAATGTAATTTTGAGGGTTTTATGAATGCTTTTGAAGGGATGAAGTTAATTATTTTAGGGTTACAATTTTACTAAGTAATAATGTGTCTTTACTTAGGAAAAAGGGGTTTTAATGTATGAATGAAGGGTAAATGATGATAAATGTGGGTTTAACATAAGAACTCAATATTTTTAACTAACCAGTCATAGAGCCTTGGGTCTGGTCCCAACAAAAGTCAGAGAAATGCTCTGAGCCTGTTTGACTGATAGCTTATAATACTGAATACTCATAGGGAAGGGGAAATTAGTGATTTTTCTTGATGATGTCTTATTTACATGATTTCCCAACTGCTTTCTACCTACCCATTAACTTTATTTCTAACATTTTTTCTTCATTTTATAGGTGAATTTAGACTTGCAACCTTAAAACATTTTTCTTTCAAAGCATAGAACTATCTAAGTCTACCTTATTTCATCTGAGGGCTCAGATTAAACTGCTGAGCTCCTCATTATTCTCTACCTATCTACTTATTTTTCAAGTTTAAACTGTTTGACAAATCTGTATTCTCTATCTAGAACATGAAATTGAAAACATGAAAAGTTAATATTAAACTGTTTAATTGATCATGGATTATGCCATTTATTGACACTCTGCACATAATCATTATTCTTGCAGTAAAAAGTAAAATTAGTGGCATTTAGACTTGCTCAATTTCAGGTGTTATTTATATCTTTTTCTTTTGGGGTCTATATTTTTCTAAGTCCTTTGATCTTTCTTTTAGGACTTTTTACCCTCTTTTTGGTTTTTTATTATTTTTCATTTTTTTCAAAATATGGGAAAACAACTTGTAGAAAGCAAGGTATGTACATATTTACAATATCTTTAACAGAGTCAAATCAAAATTATGAATCCTATATTTATAGGACCCTAACACACACTCGCCTGATATTTTCGTGATCTTCTACCAAACTTTGCTTAACTATTGCACCATCATTGCCATAGTTTGACTCTTAGATATTTCGACCTTTGTAACCTGCTAATTCATTATGATAGGTGGAAATCCATGTGGTGAACATCTTCGGGTACCTTTCATTCCTTCATTGGTGCATTGCAACCTGGCTAATCATGTACATGGCTGAAAATTTCAATATTAGTTGCGGAATTATCAAGATTTTGTAGTTGTATAGATATTTTCATTATAATTCATAAAGAAACATAGATTCTAAAAAATTGATTATTAATACCTTTTATAAAATGATATGACCTTGATTATGTTGAGAATGTTACAAAATGGTCACAAAAAGATAAAGGAGAGGGAAAAAGGTAGTAAAAAAGGAAACAATCTCAGACTTCAACATTGACCTTCATTGATTGTATCTTGTTTGAAGGAGATTATTTGGAGGGTTGAATTGGAGATTGAGAAGGCCTTGGATGGTCTTTGGGTCTTGGAGGTCTCATTTTGATCTGATTCTATAAGAAGAAGATTGTTTGATTTTTCCCCAGTTGTTGGATTTTCCCTAACATGGAGCCTATATCTTGTGTTCTTTGTGTTTTGTGATCTTTGTTTTTTTTATAATTGCTTTATGAAGAAGTAAAACAAAATAATAAAATGCTAGAAAATATCACAATTAATTATCAAGTAAGGAGAATCAACATTAATCTACAAAGACCTTGATTTTCCAACACCATTAAAGGTACAACGGTTGTCTCCAATAGAAATGGAAGACCACCAAAGACATGGATTATGTTGATTTTCTAGTGCTAATTGTACAAGAAAAAATTCCTGCAACTAATAATTACTTCCAATGATATATGATATTACTTTAGCACATTCCAGACTATCATTTAGCAATTACACTAGAAAATTCAATTGTAAATGCATTAGACGTAGTAAATGTCACAGTAGCAAAGCCATGCATATTAAACACCAAACTTTTTCCCTAAGAAACCCAAACTTGAGTGAAAACCTAGAAATATTTTCTAGGAGAAATTGTGTTATGCACTTGTTATGCGAAAATAACATAATTCCAGAAATACAAAAAAAAAAAAAAAATCCAGAAACACAAAAATATCACATGAATTGAGGCAAGTGTAGAGCCTTGAGATTGTCTCAATTTTGACACTCCTTTCACTCATTTTCCTTCTTTTTTTCACTATCATTAGCTCAAACAAGTGTTAGACTGCAAATTTTGACTTGGTAAAGTATTTTGATGACCTATTTTTCATATTTTCATTTGTCCCTTATTATTAGAATTAAATCTACATTAGCTACGGAATTAATGCAATTCTGTTGCTGATTGATGTTTCTGTATTCACTGCCACAGTTAAATAGATTATTAGGTATTAATGGAGTAGTGAAATATATGGGTATATGAAAAATAATCTTATCATGGATCATATCCTATCCATATGGCCCAAATAAAGTAGGAAATCACCCAGATATGCGATCAAAGGAGTGGTCAACCAATTGTTGAATCAAACAAGCGAGGAGTCTTAATCCATCACGCTTCACGATTTCCTTTGCCACGTATAAAATCATGAAGCAACAAAATTATACTTTCTATTTTAGAGTTCAAGATAAAAATTTCTATTTAAGATAGGCGTAAAAGCCTTAAGACAGTTAATGATAAGCTTTTATAAATATTGGGCTAGTAATTATATTGCTAGTGTGAATTATTGTGTGACTGTAATCTCATTTAAACTCTATGTTATTTTAAAATTGAATGAAGAAGCGTTCTAGAGTTTCATTGCGCAGTTAGTAACGTTTAGACTTGAATCCATCTGTTGTGGAGGGCCCCTACAATAGAAGAGGTTATGTTTTATTTATGTTTGTTTTTTTAATTAGATGTTATTCATAGCCTCGTCTTTATTTCTCAGTTTATGTTTTCACTGCATTTCATAGTGTAGATATATGTCTTGCTTTGATTTCATTTTTCATGTTAGAAATAGAAATTATTTCCATACTTCTATAGTATAGATGTTTTTTTTATCATTTTCATTACGTTAGTTGATATCGTCATTTCTAGAATTTCGTAATATATGTGCTTGGTTTAATTGTGTCATTATGTTAGATGCTATAATCATTTCTAGAATTTCATCTTGTTAGGATAGATGTTCAAGTAATTTGTTTTTTTTATCATTTGATGTAGTTTCATTTTCTAAGTAGTCATAACTTAGAGATAATCATACTTTCTTTTATGCATCGATGATTTGTTGTAAATTAGTTCTTCTTTTTTAGAGTCATATTCTATAAATTTCCATTTCACTTTTCAATTAAATTATTTTTGTAATTTTAAATAGTCTTGTTTCTTAATAGAGATTTAGAAATTTCCTCTCGGAGCATAATAGTGTAAATATTTTCCAATTTATTCCTTGATTCAAGTATCATTCACATAAAATTTCCAAAAGGACACAAGACTATTTAAAATTAATGTTTCCTCTTTTTCATAAATTTTTCTCAAATTCATTATTAGTTACTAACAAATAAATTAGTTAAGATTATTTCAAAGGATTTTAGGGGTGTAGTTACACTTGGATTTAGTTTTCTCATGAATTATAGTTCAGTTTCTTAAATTCATTTAGGAAATCTTCAAAAACAATCTTCACATATAAAATCATCATAATAAAATAAGTAAGAAAGGTTTCTAGCATATATAGTGCACTTGCACTTCACAAGATTTCCAACTTTGTTTGATAATTTATGATAGAAATTTAAGAAAATTAAATTGACTAAACATTTTGGCACTGTTACGGGGGATGTGTAAATAGAAGCCTTCTCTCTCTTAAAAAAAAATTAAAAATGACACGCGTAGAGAAAGTGATTCGAGGGGTGGATTTTTAGTTAGAGGAATAAGCTTAATTCCAACAACACCACTCACCCCATCAATACCTCGTAGTGCCACACCATCCACCCAAACTCGCATACCATTTTTAGCAAGTAGACATAGACTTCCTGAGTTATTAAGATCATAAATTCAACCTAGGGATTCACCAACTTCATCAACTGAAGCAGTTATAGAAGAACAAGACCGTATATCGCCAACAGAAGGAGTAATTTTCCTAACCTCTCCTGGAGAACAAATTTTAGCTCAAGAACTAGAAATCCCTAGTGACAAAGAGGAAGGAGAAATCTTCTTTAATATACCATTGATAGAGGAACCAGAAGAATTAGAAGAATAACAGATAATCCCAATCTCGAAATCTTATATCAGTTCAGAAGAATCTACAATGGCTTGGGAAGGGCAAGGAGAAGTACACAGCAATGATGAACATTTAAGAATTGGATGAGGTGGACCTAGGATTGGAGGTGGAGGTAGATGAAGATATGGAGGAAGAGGAAAAGGTGAAGGTAAAGGAGATAGAGGATAAGATAGAATAGATCTAGATCCTATTGTATTTCCTATAATTGATGAAGATACTACTGCCACAATGAAAAATATATCACCCTCTATCCTTCATAACTTCCATGGATTAAGAAGTGAGGATCCTAAAACATTTATTTTTGAATTCAAAGTTTTATGTAGATCATATGACCACCTACTCGATTCTCAAAAATTGAAATTGTTTCTAGCTACCCTTAAGGATGCAACATTAAAATGGTTTATGGGCTTAATAACACACTCTATGAGAACATGGGAAGAAATGAAAATTTAATTCTTATTAAAATACAAGGATTGTTGCATGCCTCTTAACCAAAAAGATGAAGTATTTAAGATGATGCAAAGAGAAGATGAGAATCTGGAGGATTTAATTGAAAGATTCAGTTATAATCTAAAAAGGGATAAAATGGAAAATTTGGATCAAGATACTTTGAAATCTATCCTACTAAAATCTATTAGATATGAATGGATAGATATCCTTAACATGATGGGAAAAGGAGACATTTCTCAGCTATCATTACAAGAAATTTCTAAATTGTGCATACATCTTTCAAGAGGTAAATCAAGAGTTGGAAAGGATCCAAGAGATCATGTACTCTCTAGAATCAATAAATCTGCATCTGGAATAGTAAGTAGGGCTGAAATAGGCAATTTTCTTGATGAATTTAAAAAATATATTTTAGGGAGTCTTAGTGAAAAAATAGACACCTTGAAATTACAAAACAAGAAAAGAGTTGAAAGTGATGCCTTATCTATATTTTGTCTTTTTGTGCTATACAACAACCCCCATTTACTTTAATAAATGGGGACCCTTTAGAAATAAATAGGAAATTTATTTTTAGTTTTAAAACAAAAAACTAGGAAAATAGAAGTTTTCTTTTAAATTTTTCCACTTTATTCCTTGAGCGCATCACAAAACGCATAGCTTATAACTTAAAACAACTCACAATCCTCTAAGTTACGCGAGCTGCAAAATGTGCTAACCTTTTTTCGAAGATATGTTTTAAAAATCTTGAAAAAACTTCAATTATCATTATAAACTCTTTATTGCATTGCACCTTATTTAAAAATCAACTCATAAAGTAATTAGATATAAGTGCGATTGCGCGGACCTGACAAGCCAACAAAGCATCAAAGATAAATCTTTAAAGTCCTTTAAGCGCGACCACATGGTTTTTTGAATGTGCATTTCGCATTTCGCATAACTTAGCCGTAAAACAAAACTATTATCGCATAAAAGTTGCGATGTGCGGTTTGCGCACATCGCATTTCGCAGCATTTCTGGGTAAACATTATAAGCAATTAAAAGTTATATATGGCGATATGTGAATTCATGGCGTTTAATTTCTCAAGAATTTGAAATGACTTATGTCGTATCAAAATGAAATTTGAGATCTAACAGCTTTAACTTGATTGATATATATTTCGTGTGAAGGTGTAAGAGATCTGACTTTGAAATGATTATCAATGATTGTTGTTATATTTGAAAGGATTCATATCTATTCGCGCATGTTTGATATAAACAATGGATTTTACTCTCTATTCTCTATATTTTTAATGCTCTCCCTGTTTACTTGAAATCAGAAAACGATTTACCAAATTAAGGAAGATTGAAATGAGAAAGAAGGGAAAAGAGATTTCTCAAGTGCTGCCTACTGAAGACTCAGAGATGTCTCCTTTATTCTTAGATACTACCCGCAACAAGGAATGCAGTATTTCCTCATGGGAAACAATGTATAAATTGTTTGAAGATGAAAAACCAAGAGTAATAACCAAAATATTTACAACAAGCATGACATCTACTTTAGACGCGACCTACTTTGATGTTGCATGTTCATTCGTCCACAAGGTAGCAACAAGACTGAAAATTCTCCCTTACACAGACATGGTTAAGTGGGTAATTGACCACTTAAGAATAGATGATAGGAAATTCAATGATTCAAAGGGAGAAGACATAAGGTCTTTCAGGGAAGAAGACTTAAAAGCAATGTATCATCTACCCTCCCCGTAGCAAAAGTATGACAAAGATTTTTTGCAAAGATTTAAAGCAAAGCATCCAGATCTCATAAAAGTCATAAAAGAATGGAAGGAAGACTAAGGAAAACTAAAACAAGATAAAATTGGTACATACTCTATTGCCCAACTTTCTTACCCTTACTGTTATGTTGCCGGTATGTTGTGTAGATTGTTTGCCAAACCTGATACCACTAGGTTTTCAATAGAATGGGTTCCATTGATTGATGCAATCGTCAGTTCATCAATTCTGAATTGGGAAAACATCCTATCTGATAGTTTAGCCAAACACATCACTGAATATAGGAGTAAAAGCAGTGTTTCATCTAGAGAAACAACTCCCTTTTATATGTATTCCTATTTCATGGACGCAATCTGTTTTACTTCTAGTTTTCCTACCATGGGATGTAAATGGACTACCCAAGACCCTACCCCAATCCACATTTACCACATAGACCCCTAGGATTCATACTTCCACCTGCATTTCTATAAAATTTGTTGATATGGCCTTTGAGAGGTTGTTAAATGAAGAAAAATCCAACTTGAGTGAGCAAATCAAAGCAAATATGGCCCAATTTCAAAAGGATTTCGAAAGCCTCAAATTGCAGCATCAAACAGAGATCAAGGAGAAACAAGCACAACTGGAAATAGCAATGATAAGAATACAGAGCCAACTGCAACTAGAGCAGTTTATTAAAAAAAAGCACTGGATATAAATGCTAAGTTAAAGAAATAACAGGAATTATTTTGTCATCAAGCTTCTATGATTGACTCTTATTGTGATTCGAATAAAATATTCATCCAATAAATATCTATCTAGAAACTTGAATGTGAAAGACTTGAAAAGAAGATCAATGAATACCTTCAATGGCAAGTATCAGACTCAGGAAAGGAAGCAGATCTACCTCAGATAGATAAGTTTCATAAGGATATCCTATTGAGAGATTGGGAAGCACAAATCAAGTAGGCAGAGAAAGCAACAACAAACACATCAAAGTTATCAAATGAAATTATTGAATTTGTATGTAAAAAAATGGTAAAATTAGAACTTCTCAAAGAGAACATGTATCAAGTGTTCTCAGAAGAAAAACATATAGGAACACAATGGAAGCAGACAACATACATGCGAGATGAAGTAATTAAAAAGGTAAATAAGTTTGATCAAGAAAAGTATTGGAATTTTCTGATCAATCCTTATCATCAGTATCAGATTCTGCAATCCTTAACAGATTCAACAAAAATATCACATCTCGTACTTTCAAACGTTGTATTCAAGGGATAGGTTAGATCAAGGATTTCGCAGCCATCTTAGCTCAAGCCAATGATATATATTTGTCAACTTCATGACCAACTCTAGAATAAAGGGTGGAATTCATAAATCAAAATTGTTATTTTATTTTCATAGATTGTAGTTTAAGTTAGTCCTAAGACAATGGTTGTTTGAAACCTCCTCTATATTTTTGTAATAATATATTATTAGAACATAGTTAGTTTAGTATTTAAACCCCTCTCATGCATTTAGAGAAGGGTCCAGAAATTTGTCAAAAAAAATTGCAAAGAATGCACTATTGTAAGTTTGTGAGTGCTTTGATGAATTAATGGAACGGATCTATTATCTTTTGACAATTAAAATTGTTTAACTAATGTTGCACTATTGTAATCTTTAAATTACTTGAAAGTGAGAAGGAGCAAATCAATTACTATCAATTTACGAGTAGGACTTTGTACATATGGTACTTATATTCACTTGTATTAAGTCTTGCTTTACAGATTTATAGTCATCTTTTATTGCATTATATATTTGAAACATTATTATAGATGAATGTTACATGCACTTCTATTCTAACATTTATCTGTAGTTTCTTATTGAATGTATAATCACACATATGTATACAATATATTTTTCACAATTCTTCTAGTCAAACTATTTTGTTAGAAGAATCATTTTACATAATTTTCATCTCTTTCAACTGTTAAATTATCTATATTTCTAACAGTTGAAAGATATCTTTTCAGATCGCATAAAGGAAAAAACATCCCAGGTTTATAGTAGAATAAATAGTTTAGATAGATGCATAAGATAGATTAAAGTTATTTCGATTTGCATGCCATATAATCACACACCCTCAAAATCATCCTTATTGGGAAACTGGTCCCATTACCCCCGGTTGGAGCCACTACACCAAACGAAAAAGGAGTTTCTTTAAGGTCCCGATCGGGTGGTTTTCCCCCATGTTTCGGCAGCAGAATTCCGAGGCCTCAACATTCTAGCACTAGAAGAAGGGATTAAACCTTTGTGAATGGAAAAAATATTTGATCAATATAAAGGTCAATCGAAGAGTCTCTCTCTCTCTAGATCCCCATCAACTTCTAGACAGTTATCTAGATATTCATCTTTAAAATATGAAGTTGATCATCCTTCTCCTAAGTCTCCTAGTGATACTCAACCCATAATATTTCCTTATTCCCATCAAGCTTCTCCATAAATTCAGTGTTTGATATAAAATTTAGAGAGAGTATATATTTTTTCTAAAAAAACTGAATCTTCTCAAATATCGGATATCAGTATTTCATCTTCTTTACAACCTCGAAGAAATAATAATTCAATCAGAAAGTCAAATGATAGGAATTCTCCCTTTTGAATTTCCCATCGATAGTACTCGAAAGAGACTAAAGAGGACCTAATCAGAGTCAATCTCCAGTGAGATCTTATCACATTCACTTCCATTACCTCCACTCATTTCCACAACTTCCATTCCAATAATCAGTGTTACTTTTACTAGTTCTAGTACTCAAACTACTATCCCTTCAACTAGTCCTAGTACTCAGTCTGCCTCTTCTACAAATCAAAATCCACCCAACCAACCTATCCAAAATCTAATGGCAGGCCAAGTACCTCCACCAAATGTAAATCATGTTAAGGTCCCGTGATTTAGTAGATTGGTAGACCAAATGCATAGGGTAACATCAGACCAGTATTTGGAGTCCTAGGACCTAGCCTTCCTGGACTCAGAGAGGGATCTCTCTATTATATGCAAAGGATGTGAAATTGTTTGCTTTAGATGGTTGATTTTAGGCTAGTTGTTAAGTGTAGGGTTTATTGTTTGTTTTGGTTGGGTAAGATGAACAAGTAGAATAGGTGGAGTGAGAGGTCTTCAAATGATTGGGATATGGAGTCAATGAAAGTCATGGATATCTAAACAATGAAACAGGATGCATAACAAGGAAAATCTATCATATTCAATGGATTTTCAAGGTTTATGGTAAATGAGATGGACATCAAGTTTGGGAACAAAAGTAGGACAAAGGGCAATCAAGAATCCTTTATCATGTACATTTTTAACAAGAAAAGACTCAAATACCATAAGCATAAAGAAGAAATAAATAGATAAGGAAAACCAGTAACTCTTTGATTCAAATCAAGAAAATAAGCAGTCAAGACAAACATTCCAATGAAATATAGAATGTGAGAAACTCATTTAACTTCTAGTGATTTCACCTTTAAGGTTAGAAAACATTCAAGATGATAATTAGCTTTAATCAAAGAAGAGGCAACTCCTAAACATCCGTGATCAAGTTACAAATAAATTTAAGGCAACTTCTCAAGCATGGACAAAGGGCATGATCAGAACATCGCCTCTTTGGCTAAAACCTAACAAGTAATACTTCAAATAGAGATTCCAAAACAGAGATTAAATAGCATAAAATAGGCAGGGTTAACCATAAAACATATTTGAAAACTACTATATTGAACCATTCATGGAATAAACAAGCATATCTAAGGAGCAACTAAGAATTCCTTAAACAAACCCAGTAGAGGAAAACATCAAGGAAATAGAAAGTAGGAAGGACTAAGGTGCCTCAAACAACATTCCTTAGCCTATACTTTTCTATTCTATTGCAACATAGAAAGATGAACATAATGATAAACATGAAAACAAGAACTAAATAAAGGCACATCACCATTAACCATGCTCAGGGATCCTGCAAGCTATCCTCCTTCATCATCAATCAAAGCAAGCCATTTAACAACTCCACAACAACAATTTCTTCTCCAAACTCATAAAAACCATGTATTTCTCTCAAAGCTCATCAAACTCCAACCTTTAAAATGAAAGCCCTCATGCTCTATTTATCTAAAAAAGGAGGGAAAAAACCCTAGATAGGGTTTTAAAATGTAAAAATCACCCATAAATGTCATTAATGCCCAAGAGACCATGCAAGGCCCAAGGCACAAAATATCCCATGAAATAAATGCCAAAATAACTTCTAGCACCTAATTATAGAGTGATTTGCCTCAAAAACACTAAAATATGATTTTGCAATAAATGAGTGTGTTTTGTTGACTTTTGGCCCAAAACACACAGTGATGTCCATAAGCGCAGCGCCACTTTAGGCAAAAAATAGGTCATGTTGCAGCCAAGTTTTGGGGACCTTCACGATGTCAGATTTTGCTCCATGATAGCTCGTTTGAAATATTGATGAGTCTACTTTCCAAAAGTACTCTTGGTTTCCTGATATAGCTCCTGTAACCTATCCAAAATGTCAAAATTCCAACACTCCTCTGAGCGCAGCGCCAGGACCGAAAAGGAGGCAAAATGGTGCAAAATGAGGTGTTTTTTGACCTTTTGAGGGGCCAAAAATGCTCCAATTTCTCTGAAATTTGGTGAGCATAGTGTTCTAGTCATGAGAAATCCAAAAATGTAGAGTTTTCTCTTTGATGATTTCTGATGGAAAAGCATAGCGCAATGGTGCTGCTCTTACAGGCCTTCAAATTCTCAAAAAACAAAAACTTGTCCAAATTTGTTCAAAATTGGTGGATGTATCCCTCATGGGGTTTGAGAGACCTGTAGAGAAGCTTGTGCCAAAATTCCAAGTCTATCTTGTCATTTTTCCTTGAATTTAAATGAGGGCCCCTTTGATATGCCAATGAAAAAGGCGTGATCATGGTCTTGTTGGTGTTTTTATCACGGCTGTGATCCTTATTTTCATTATCATCCTTCTCACTTTCATCATCAGCCTTAATTTTTACTTCCCCACTGACTTATGTACATTTCCTTTGTGTTTCCTTCATTTTTCTCATCATCTTTGTCACTGTGGGGGTCACTACCTTTACTATTTTTATCACTGTCATGACTGTCATGAATTCTTTATACTTCACTTATGCTTGCTTTATTATCTTCTGCATTTTCCTCATTTTCATCATCTTTATCATTGTGTCTTTTGCTTTGATTTTCATCATTGTCAAGCCCACTACTCTTTTCTTCATAATCTGTTTCTATCTCTCCATCATCATCTTCATCCTCACCGATTTTATCACCCCCACTGTCACCACTTTGTTCATCATCATCAGTGAGGGTGCTTTCCTTGAGATTTTGGAAAATATTTTGCAATTTGGAGGACCTTATGCATTAGCGCAGCGCCAGGCCTATCGTGTGCCTCTATGTGCAACGCTGCATGCCTTGTGCAGGCCTGTCGGCCTCTGTGCGCAGCGCCGGGCAGAGATGGACCTATCGGGTCAGCCTCTTGGGCGAATGTTTCCCACGTGCAGGCCTATCGGTCTTCTCGTTCCTGTTAGGTGTCTGTGGGCGTAGCACCAGGAAAACTGGGCCGGTTGGGTCCCTTGTGAGCCTAGCGTCGAACTGGTTTTGAGCAGTTTGGGTCTTTGTCGAGAAAACCATGTCTGCACGTAGTGCACAGCTGTAAGCACAGTGCCTCCTCCTGTGAGCGCAGCACAATGTATTTTTACATTGCAGAAACCTACCTATGCGTAGCGCCAGGTCTTATGAGTGTAGCGCTAGGATCTTAGCATAGCACCAAGCAAACTTATCCAAATTTGTACTGAAATTCCCAAATTTCTTCTTTGGATGCTCTGATTGACTCTATAATGGTGTAATGAGTTGTTTGAAGTGTTGGATGACCTTGTATGGGCTTATGAAAATCTGATATATCTTTGCAACTCATTTTCTAAGGTTTTCAAGCCTTTCACCTTATCACTGATATTTTACACTGTTTTCCTTGCAGGTTAGCTGGAGTCATGAAATTTTCTTCTTTTTTGATCCTGGTGTTGGACGGATAAATCATTCTTGCGGACAAGACCGATCTCCCTAGTGTCAGAAGACAATCTAGCAACAAACGAACAACTAAGTTTGTCTTTCTCTAGATATATTCGTTTTACAAATAAATGTTATGAAGGTGTCGATCCTACCTTAGATCCAAATGCTTGTTTGCGGTCGCAGTGCTTCCGTTGCATCAATAATCCTTCGTCGCAACAAGGGCCCTTTTGTCACAAGAAAGTATTATCTTTCATTGATCTGCAATCACAAACAAGAAAATATCAATAGCACCTGTATAACAAATAATCATAAAACATACCTATCATAGTGATCAAGGAATCTATGAAATAAATGATCAAACGACGGCTTATTGAAATAAACAATCGAACGACAATTTATTGAGAAAAACAGAACTTGATTGTATTAATCTTAAAATATACAGAAGAACCTTACAACCTTTGCCTTGATGTTCGAAAGGCCTTCCCGGGGTCCGAAGCAGGAATCTCCTCTACTTTGATAAGTCTTGCACTCTTCCTCCAGAAGCATAAAGAGGTATGTGATCTTTCCTCTCAAAAGCTCAGCAAAAGGAAATCTAAATCTCAACAGCACTTCAACTCAAATATTTTACCCATCAAAATATTCTTCAATCTTCCATTAGTTTAACTCTCAAAACTTCACCCAAAAGGCTTCCCAATGCCTCCTTTTATAGAGCAGATGAGGAGGTTAGGATTCCACCTTAAAAGGGATAAAACCCTCCTTCAAAGGGATAGGCTCCTCACATCAAGGGATTAGTTCCTTAAGGTGTGGGATACATGCATCTTATCAAAGCGTACTCATCCCCAAAAAATCTCATCCAGAACCTTCCAGAATTGACCAAAATTCAACTTTTTTGGTTTAATTTCGCGCATTTTTGACTTTACAGGGGTACCGCATGCATTACACTGGAAAAGTGCGTTCTAGAACGCATTTTATCTTCACATTACATGCGGACCCTAGCTAAAAATGCAGGTAGGCTTCATATTAACTGCGTACCCAAGGTTTTTTGAGCTTTTTAGGGTTTTCCTTCATTTTCAGGGCATGGAATGAGGAACAAAGGTTGTAAGACTTGCAGAGGAGGTATGTATGAGTGTTTAATGAGCTCATACAGTCAGCAGAATGTCAAGGTGACATTTTTCAGTGTAACAGATTGCCCCCTAAAGTGCGAAGTCTGGAATAGATGAAGATGAAGTCTGTCATATATGAAGAGTGAAGTACTTTATCATTTCAAGGATCATCTTGTGGACACCCCAGTCGGAACCTGTAAAAACATTCAATGCAAAATATATATATATGTAATCATATCATCGCTGAGGTAGGCATTCCCATACTCAGATCAAAACTAACTAGAAACTAACTCTAAATTGTTCTGATACAGGAATGATTTTGAATACATCAACAGTATAGACATATGTCGACACAGCATGGACGCAGCCATCTGTTTATAAATAGTCCACTGTATAATAACAAAACTCCTCGCAGCCTGGATGGTGGAAACTAGATCCAGGGTCTTGATTTCCGCATCTCGAACTAGTACGATTCTACCCATGTGAATAAATGTGTTGAAGTCGAACATGGTAGAAACCACTTGATTACCAGTCAATGATGTGAACTGTTAACAAGTGTGAGAGAAACCACCAGTAATGTCAATGGCTCTCAAAGTACTCAGTACAATCCATGAAATTTGAATGAATGAGCTGAAGTCGAACATGTCACGGAATCATTCGATCGAAGGTCAATGATGCAACCTGTCGTCGAAGGCGAGAAACCTGCCATTAAGGCATGCAGATTTCAAGGTACTGATGATTTCTAGATCAACTTCCTAGATAATGAGCTGTCGTCGATAGAAAGTGATCCGTCGTAGGCAAGCCCACAACAAGAAATCATAGATCAAGTTTTGAAAATATATTGGCAAGGACTGACTCAGGGATGGTCAAAA
The DNA here is from genome assembly GCA_034641835.2 of Pinus albicaulis. NCBI lineage: Eukaryota > Viridiplantae > Streptophyta > Pinopsida > Pinales > Pinaceae > Pinus > Pinus albicaulis. The sequence goes on from CM076582.1 coordinate 150,597,417, forward strand.
TGGATGACAGATATTTTGCAGATGAATGGTTTATTTGAACTGTCCTCTTGAACACATAACGACACTGCAGATGGCTTGGTGACAATTGACCCAAAGATAATACCCAGAAACCAGCTGAAGACTTTCAATGTGGTTTGATTAACTGTTAGGCAAAGGATTTTCCCAACCCAGGTGAACAAAAAGTGTCGTGTTCAAGAGTGGTTAACGGTTTTCCGAATAATCAAAATGTAACAAACAGGTTCTTTTTTCTCTCTTTTCCCCCACCATTTCTGGCAAGTACCTCTTTATTTTTGATAAGCTTGAGGAGGATAACATTTGCTTGATTATAAGCTCATCCTTCGGATGAGTCCAACTTAGTTTAAAATTCGAACCCTAAGAAGGAGTGGTTCGTTCTTGTTGAAAATTAAACAGGTCCTTTACTGTTAAGTTTTAACGAGTCCAGTATAGGAGAAACTCGGTGTTTTTCAGTTTTAGGGAGTCAGAAGAAAAACTTAAGAAAACTCCGTGGGTGTACTTTTTTCGTAAATTTAGTCTCTCGAGCCCGAAAAAGGATAAAATAATGCGGGAGATAACTCTATTGACCGTAATTAGTCAACGTATACCTTTTTCGTAAATAGTCCATTTCAGTCCGTAAAAGGGGTAAACTTATACTGAAAGGACGACTGTTCATTTACTTTAACGAGTTCGAATAGTCAAGTACTCGGCAATATTTTCATATTTAGAGAGTCTGAAAAGGGCTTAAAAGAGAACTCCAAGGTTTCGCTTTTTCAGTAAGTTTTAACGAGTTCGAAAAAGGGATAAAAATGTACTCATGGTTTTCACTTTTTCGTAAGTTTTAACGAGTTCGAAAAAGGGATAAAAATGTACTCCTGTGGCCGACTTTCAATTTAACTTACGAGCAGGAAAAGACGGAAAGAAATCGGCATTTTCATGTGTTTTACGAGAATGAAAGATAGCAAAATAATCTCGGGATTTTCATGAGTTTAACGAGTCTTGAAAATAACCGAAATTGACTCAAGATAGGTTTCATTTTTACACAAGCTTGAAACAGAGAGAAAACTATGCTTGATGCCCCCTAAGCGTAACTGCTAGAGCGCATGCCCCCCCAGCTTCATTTCATTCAACTAAGTACACTAGTAATAAATAGCTGGATGGAATGAAGGTTCTTTTACGATATCATATGATAGACCCGACCTAAAAACTAACCTAACTATGACTTAACATCTACGAGATCTAGTCAAAGACTCGACTCAATTAGGGGAGGGTTTGTTTCATTTTTTAATGAGCTTGACACAGGAAAAACTATGCTCATGGCAACGTGTTTCATTGTTTAACGAGGTTGACACAGTAAAAGGAACTGTCCTCTGAAACTACTCTATTTCTAATCTACCTACATAACCTACTGATTCATTTTTTAATGAGGTTGACACAGGAAAAGAACTGTCCTCATACCTAATTCATTTTTTAATGAGGTTGACTCAGTAACAGGAACCATCCTCAGACCAACTGATTCATTTTTTAACGAGGTTGACACAGGAAAAGAATTGTCCTCATAAACTACTTATTCTAATCAACCAATCTACTCTCTACAATCTACCTACTGATTCATTTTTTAATGAGGTTGACACAGGAAAAGAACTGTCCTCATCGCCGACTGATTCATTTTTTAACGAGGTTGACACGGTAAAAGGAACTCTCCTCAGACTCACTGATTCATTTTTTAACGAGGTTGACACAGTACAAGGAACTCTCCTCACACTCACTGATTCATTTTTTAACGAGGTTGACACAGTACAAGGAACTCTCCTCACCCTCACTGATTCATTTTTTAACGAGGTTGACACAGTACAAGGAACTTTCCTCATACTCACTGATTCATTTTTTAACGAGGTTGACACAGTACAAGGAACTCTCCTCACCCTCACTGATTCATTTTTTAACGAGGTTGACACAGTACAAGGAACTTTCCTCATCTTCACTGATTCATTTTTTAACGAGGTTGACACAGTACAAGGAACTCTCCTCACCCTCACTGATTCATTTTTTAACGAGGTTGACACAATACAAGGAACTTTCCTCATCTTCACTGATTCATTTTTTAACGAGGTTGACACAGTACAAGGAACTCTCCTCACTCACTGATCATGGCTTCCAACAGGAAGAAATACATGTCAATGGACACACCTTGATCATGGCTTCCAATAAGTCTTCATCAGATGGAAGAATAGTTCTGTGGAAGGAACACATGTCAAGGGACTCAAAAGGGATAAGAACATCGCGTTCAAATAATCCCATAGAGTTTTCCATGTCAATTACCGGATCTAAGTCATAGGAAGTCGAGCAAACTGTGAGAGGCTCGCTTCCATCGGTAACTGAAAACATGGGACTAGTTGCCACATAATTAACCCGTGGCGGGGTAGATACCACTTTAGAAACAGAAACATTTAGGGGTGTCAGATTATTGGTAGTCGAATCAAGACTAAGAAATGAAAGCTAATCTACAGTCACAATATTTCCATTGTGAGGGAAAGACATCACGCGAAAGAGTGTCGATACGATAGCTTTCATTGCATAGACATAGTCTTGCCCAAGGAGTAAATTGAAATCCAAGGGACCTTGGACTACCATAAGATCAATACAAACAGTTTTACCTTCCAAAGTAATAGAAAACTTAGGAAGGATCCCTAAAGGTTCACTAATGGTTCTGTTAAAAGCTTTCAGATTCTGTGTAATAGGCACAAGCTGAGGTGAACCCAAAGCTTTCCAAGCAGTTGAGGATAAAATACTAACAGAAGCACCTTCATCTACCTGTGTGCGGTGAATGTCCCTACCACCAAACTTTACAATGATTTGGAAAGGGATAAAGGAAGGAAGACGAGGTTCTGTCAGTCTATTCCAATCAAAGGAAAAGACCTCAGTACTTGGGGGGGGTTCTGTAGAAACAGGTGAAATGCCCCCCGGCGTAGAAGAATCTGATGTAACAAGAAGAACCTGAGCGGTATGAAGTTAATTCTCTACAGGGAGAATGGGATCGACCGAATGAAAAATCGAATCGACCACTTGATCAACTAATGGATCATCAACCTGAGTGATATGAGTTTCACTCTCCAATGGAAGAGTGGGATCGACTGTACTTGAAATTACATCAATCACTCTGTCAGTTGACGGTAGGTTGGGAGAAAGTTTACGGTAACCAGTTGGAAGTTCTTGCTGTGGAACAGTAAGGTTTTCCAACAATTTTGAGGCTTCATCCATGTGAGGGAAAATGTGAGTTTGATGACTCCCTTTGCATAACTTACAAGGAAACCTAACTTTACCCTTTTTCCCAGGAACCTGACTATCACTGGCTGATGGATCAACGGAAAGTTGATGTGATTTTTCTGACCATACTTCCAAAACCTTTGGAATACCAGAACAATTGATAAGGAAGTGGTCACCCTTACAAATCTTGCAAGGGTATTTGGGTTTATGATGCATGTTGGAGGTTTCCTCAACACCACTAACATTTACAGCCATGGTTGGTTGGTTGACTTCTTTCTTATCTTGCTTCTTCTTCTTCTTCTTCTTCCCTTTCTTCTTCTTCTTAGTCACCTGGTTACTAGCGTCAAGGCTTTTACCAAGCAAAGAGGAAGAAATGGAGGAAGAAATATTAGGCGAAGAAGATAAAGGGTCAACAGAAGGTTGGTGATGTTGAGATGGTGAACTCTGTTGAAGTGAAGCATCCGGTTGAGGTGGAACAATTGAAGTGTTTGGGGCCAACGAAGTTGAAAATAACCATATCGGTAAACCTATTCTAAATCCAGGTAATGACAACGTAGCCATATAAGGAGGACCAACATTTCCAAAACAAGGAAAAACACTAGGATTCTCGTTAAGAGGGGTTCCTTGGTTGGTAAATTCCCGAACAGTTGCCATTATATTCAACTTCAGTGAATTTTATTAACAAATTAAAAACTAAAATTAACAATTAACAATTAACAATTCACACCTAACAATTAAAATTCACAATTCACACCTATGGTCTCTAAAAGTAAAAACAAACAAATTAACACGCGCTATCAAATCTAGGAGTCAAACCACACACAAACAGTAACTTCCCATACTAAAAATACTAGTTGGTGATGAAATCCAACATCGTAGAATTTAATACAGAAAGGGCGGTTGGAACAGTTACCCCGACAACCTGCTTAATGAAACAGACTGGCACAAGTTTCTTCACAAAACCATCTCGAGTGAAGAGAACCCCCCAGAGAGTTCAAGTGAGTCTAGTCGACGTCTGTTCCAGGTACAGTGGGATCTTCCCTCCACCGTCACCTTAAGGAAGAATCCTAAAGATTATGGTCACTAAGGTTACCAACTGAAACAAATATACCTGGGGGAACAGTCTACGATCCGACACACACGCAAGGGCAGAGTAAAAAAGCTCAATCCCCTTGAAGGCTCCTTGAAATAATCCAAGGTTTACCGACAAGTGACCCCTGGCTCCTCGACAATGGTCTATCCGAGGTTTACCATTTTTAATACGTGTATATCTTCTATCGTTCCCAATTAGGAAGGATTGATTACCTCACTGGTTCAGATATGATCTCGTGCTTGACTCCTTTAGGAGGAGCTTCCCAGAGCATACATGCAACAATTGGAATTTTTCCTACCGCAAGATTGACTACTTGTTTGTTTTATTGTCTTGGAGAGTTAACTAAAACCTATTCCAAGACACTAGCCTAAGCTAGATTGGTGGAAAGAGCCCTAGAAATGTAAAAATTACTAGATGAATTTTAATTAAGCGCTGTGTTATTTAGGCTGTTATTACTCAAAAGGGTAAATGGATATGAAACCAATGGTGTTATGACCCGAACCAAAACTGAATGCAATCGAATATGATAATGTAATCTTTTCAATTCGATGAATCCTAACTAAAGTAAGGAGAGAGTTTCCATACACTTACAACAATGCAAAAATTGATCACTAAGAGAAAATATAACAAATTCTCTAATGCACTAATTTTATCAAGAAAAACTAATGCAAATCAATCCCAAAACAATTTTTATATTTTTGTGTTTTTAAAACAAACATAAAAACATCTAAATTCAAATCAAAGAAAATTGATCTAAATCTATGATTGATTTTTAGAATGTAAACTATGTAGTTGTAATCTATGCACAATTCACTTGAAAAGTATGCAAATGTAATCTATGCACATTTTTCATTCATATTCTGAAAATGAGAATTCTAATTATGCAAATGTGATCTATGCAAAAGAATTCTCAAACACAAGATGATTCTAATGTAATCTAAGAACCAATCAAGTGGAAGTCAAGAAAATCGGGTGAGAGTTCCAAAGATCAAAAAACACTCAAAGGCGATTAACACTCATACACAATTTAGCCCCCCCCCCGGCGAATGAGGGGGAAATTTTTTTGCAAAAACAAAAGCAAAAAGATGCAAAATTGTGAAAAGACTGAGACAAACCTTCAATTAATGACCAAAGGAAATCAAATTAAGAATTTCTCAAAAAAAAGACTCAAAACACCCAAATAACTTAATGGAGATTGATGAGATGAAGAATTGCTGAAAGAAATTCAGAAACAAGAGATTTTTGACAGAAAAATACAGATCTGGGTAGATGCTAAGAATCCTAAATTAAATCTAAACTAAACTAAAAGAAGAAATCTAAGTTTTTCAAGACTTTTAACAAGGTCCGCAGGTCCCAGAAGTAACAGGTGCGGTCCTGCACTGGTTACTTAAGGAAAGTGCGGAGATGCCTGCACTGTATGTGAAGACAAAGTGCGGTCCCCTAAAAACTTCAAGAAAAACATAAAAGATTCCAAAATTTTCAAAAACAAAGAAAACCTAAGCTACCCAGGCAGATATCAATCAATCAAAAACCAGGAAAAACTGTTTCCTCAAATCAAAATAAAAGAGAACCAAAAAACAACAAGCTCTTTCCCCAGTGGAGTCACCAATTTGTTGGACGGATAAATCGTTCTTGCGGACAAGACCGATCTCCCTAGTGTCAGAATACAATCTAGCAACAAACGAACAACTAAGTTTGTCTTTCTCTAGATATATTCGTTTTACAAATAAATGTTATGAAGGTGTCGATCCTACCTTAGATCCAAATGCTTATTTGCGGTCGCAGTGCTTCCATTGCATCAATAATCCTTCATCGCAACAAGGGCCCTTTTGTCACAAGAAAGTATTATCTTTCGTTGATCTGCAATCACAAACAAGAAAATATCAATAGCACCTGTATAACAAATAATTATAAAACATACCTATCATAGTGATCAAGGAATCTATGAAATAAATGATCAAACGAAAGCTTATTGAAATAAACAATCGAACGACAATTTATTGAGAAAAATAGAACTTGATTGTATTAATCTTAAAATATACAGAAGAACCTTACAACCTTTGCCTTGATGTTCGAAAGGCCTTCCCGGGGTCCGAAGCAGGAATCTCCTCTACTTTGATAAGTCTTGCACTCTTCCTCCAGAAGCATAAAGAGGTATGTGATCTTTCCTCTCAAAAGCTCAGCAGAAGGAAATCTAAATCTCAACAGCACTTCAACTCAAATATTTTACCCATCAAAATATTCTTCAATCCTCCATTAGTTTAACTCTCAACTTAACCCTTTAAGGCTACCCAATGCCTCCTTTTATAGAGCAGATGAGGAGGTTAGGATTCCACCTTTAAAGGGATAGAACCCTCCTTCAAAGGGATAGGCTCCTCACATCAAGGGATTAGTTCCTTAAGGTGTGGGATACATGCACCTTACCAAAGCGTACTCATCCCCAAAAATCTCATCCAGAACCTTCTAGAATTGACCAAAATTCAACTTTTTTGGTTTAATTTCGCGCATTTTTGACTTTACAGGGGTACCGCACCTATAACACTGGAAAAATGCGTTCTAGAACGCAGTTTATCTTCACATTACCTGCGTACCCTAGCTAAAAACGCAGGTAGGCTTCATATTAACTGCGTACCCAAGGTTTTTTGAGCTTTTTAGGGTTTTTCCTTCATTTTCAGGGCATGGAATGAGGAACAAAGGTTGTAAGACTTGCAGAGGAGGTAAGTATGAGTGTCAATGAGCTCATAAAGTCATCAGAATGTCAAGGTGACAGTTTTCAGTGTAACACCTGGAGACTTGAGACCTTTATTTGACATAGCAGCAACTTTTAAATCATCCCTAACTTCAATCTTGGAGCTCAAACCTCCCTTTGATTATTTGACATTACAAAACTAATTTCGAATAAGTTTGAGATCTTTACCCATAGTGACATCTTCATAATCCTTTGTCTTTGATCATGGTGTTTGGCTTATAATTTTACCTTCTCGGATACACTTTACACCTTTGCACTTGGAGGCAATGAGACATTTCGCCTTGGAAAAACTTGATTTTGACAAAGCAGTCTTCTTTGGAGATTTTCTAATCTTTTTGGATAACCATGTGCTGATCTTCTTTCCCATTTGATTCAGCTTCTTAGCACATGAAAAACTGTGATTTATAACACCAAAGAGAATCCTACAACCTATGAAACCCTAGTGACCTAGTGGGAGGCTCTTTGGGCTTATCTTTCACTGAAATCTTGGCTTTGAGGTCTTCAAGTATAAAAAACTGAGTTTTTGACAATTTGGTGCATTGAAGATCCAAAATCCAATGTACTTGATTTATCTAAATAGCCTACAAAGATATTTTTTATACCATAAATTCTTGATGTATCCAAGAAACACAAGAATGAGTAGGTTGGTTGGTGATCCTAGGTGATAAGTGGAGGGGTTAGGCAAGTCAAAACAGAGTGGTAAGGTCAGAGGTGACAAAAAATAGTGGAAATGAGTGGCATGAGCCCATGATGGGTCTTATGGGAGTGATAGGCTGACCATGACTTGATAGGATAGTGAAAAAGTGAAAAATTTATCCTAAGGATAATGAAGGCAGTGAGATTTCTAGAACTCACAATATTCATGAATGTTGTTTCTAGAAATCTAGGATAAGCATTTAGTCATCTATGAAAAGCAAAAATTACTGATGAATAACAGTGGCTCCACTTGGGGAGGGAAACTCCTTTTCAGGAGGTGTCCAGAACTTCAAATCTTTGGTTTTATGAAGACCAGTGCCTCATCCATTGGGCAGATTTTTCCTTCTTTTCATTTGCTAATGCTTCTTTGAAGTTGTGATCTCAAATCTGAAAAATGAGATTACTTCAATCTCATCTCTACCTACCCAATCTACTTGGCCTAGCGTTTTTTCTTCCTTGGGTGCATTTGAACTAGTAAACCCTTGACACTCTTTTATTTTGAAAACAAAAACAAACTATCTACTTCTTCCCTTATTTCTTCCAAGAGTTCATATTATGCTAGTGAACCTTTTTTATTCTCTAACTAGACTAATTGACTGTCAAGATTAAGCTATATGGCAGACTTCATTATCTAAGCTATTGACATGAAATTGAAAACATGGCTTGAATCAGGATTAAGCAATATGTTTCACCATGGGTTGTGGCATTAGGACAAGCTGCACACAAACATTAATTTTATACAAACCAAACTTAGAAAACATTAGGGTTGTGATCTATCATTTGTAAGGCCTCCTCATCTTTCTCTTTGGTTCAGATTTGAGTATGGAGAACCAATATCTTTCATCCCTAATATATCATTCTTGACAAATCAAGCTTGAATAATTTTGACAATCATTTTTTCACTAACTTATCAACACAGATTTAAAACATGTTCAGCCATGATTAGGCTAGATGACTGAACAAGATCTTCTTTTTGAACAAGCAGTGGCATTTAGGCTTGCACAATTTCAGTAGTACTATTTTTTGGGTATGGGGTTGTACCTCTTTTCAAATCTTCCCTCTTTTTTCATATTTTCTCTGTTTTTGTGTTTTAATTTTTCAAAAAAATCTATAACTAAAAGGTGCTCAAAGGTTGAGCTTATTTTCATGTCTATCTATCCTAATATAATTTATACATGATATACATTTAGCTGGTGAACTCTCTTTTCCAATACAACCAATCAAGCAGATGATTCCATGAGGGATCTTGGTTCAGCTCTTTGAGGGTGGTGAAAAAATCAAAAGGCCACTTCCACCTTACTAGTGTTTGAAAAGTAGAGCCTAAAATTTTCTTTAAACCTTGCATCAAACCGCTCCTGACATGTTTTACTCCCTTATCAAAGGTCTCCAAGAAATCAGCAAAGGGATATTGAAACAATACCTGGCTGTGAGAATTTGAAAAATAAGCTTGACCCAGGACTGCTTCTTCCTCCACTTGGCTGAGCTTGGGACTATTTTGGGAAAGAAACTCTTCCTCTTCATCAATATCATCTAAACTAGTAGCATCAGTAGATATTGAAACGTTTTCCTCTAAAAATTCTAATATGCCTTGCCTGAGTGGAATGAATTATGTATGAAGGCCATCATGTTGATGGGCAGGATCACTCTTTGGTAATAAATCTTCTTGAGAAAGAAGTGCAACAACTCTTATGTGATTATCCATTTCTAAGCCTTCATCTGCAATATGAAATTCAAGGGAACTTGGTGGCTGTAGATCTAGAGATAAGGAGGATTCCATGTTCCAAATGATTTCCTCAACCATTTCAAGAGAAGGCTTCTCATTGACAACTTGCTCAAGAAGTTCCTCATCCTCCTCAACCTCAACATCAAAACTGAAAGACTGTTGATTTCCAATTATATGAAAGTTATTGATGGACTGAAATGAAGTAGAACAAAGAGTCAGAGATCCATTACTTACTTCTAAACTTTCAAGGATTTCCTCATCAGTTTCATAGGTGACCTGTATTGGCTGATTATTGTTTTCAAGCTGATGATAGTGAACTTCATCCCACAAATCAACTGTTGACTTCTCTACATGATTAGCTTATGTTTGGAGAACATCATCATCATCAAACTGATCAAAATTTGGAGAATCATCAACATAAATAATCTCGCCAATCAAACATATTGGATTACCAGTTTTTTCTTCTTTGAATTGATCTACAAGTTCACTTTCTGACTTATTGTAGACAGGATTAGTAGAAGAATGAACAGAAATTTTTTATTCACGTGAGGGCTTAGAGGCTGTATACATGTTTAGAATCTAATTTATTTCTTCTTTAGTTAAAAAAGGAGGCATTTTTATCTTTCTTTGGATATAACTACAACAGTTCTTTTTTTCTTGTGAAGGCTAATTTTGAGGCTGAATGTTTTCTTGAGCCTCACCTAGAAGAGATGATGAATTATCACTTGTGCCTTTAGAGAGATCTTGTGGGTTTTCTTTCATTTCCTAATTGATTTCATCCTCAACCAACTCTTCTTAATTTTTGTGATAGTTACTTTGAGCATGAGATTAATGTGTTGCCTCTGATAGATTCTCAGGGTGCCAATTTTTTTTTATAATATGAAATGAATTAAAGCATAAGGGTAGAGACTTTAAATGTGTTGACTCCTTCTTTATTTCATATTTTTTGATTTCAAGATGGTTGATTGATTCTTTAGAGCACTCCTCTCGGTTTCTATTTGCAACTTGCTTGTAATGCTCTCTTAATAGTGAAGCACAAGATGTAGGAAAGTAACTAGTACCTACTTAACAACCTCCTTCATTCTCTTCTTTGTAATCTTTCTCATCATGCATATTTTTTTTGTTGTTCTTGTCTTGTAGTGACTGAGTTTGTTCTTCCCAAGGAAAAAGTATAGGTTTTTTTTAATAAGAAACACCAACCTCAACCTTGTACTTTTCCTCTTTCCTGCCAATTATATGCATCATTTCATTGATTATATCTATCAACATCTCTAGCTTTGCCTCTTTGTTTATACTTGGATCCATCTTTGTTTAATCAAAAAAAGGGTCACTACATCTTTTCAACCAGTCTAGAATCTTCTACCAGTGGAGTCATCTAGGTCTATTGAGAGTTGTGGAGTCAACAGATGGAGGATTTCAACTTTTTTGTCCACCATCAGCAATATGAGGATTGATTTATTCATTTCCAGGGAAGTCTGTGAGAACTAGTGGAGTCACCAGGTGGATGTTTTTTTTTGTTTTAAGGATATGTATGTATGGTCCACCACCATTAACTGACAAAAACAAATGTAGGGATGTTTTGGGGTTTTATGAGTTCCTTTATGTAGCCCTAAGATTTCTATGAGTGTCCTACAGCTGAGTCATCATTTTTCTAGGATGGTGAAACAACCAAATTATACTCTTTGTTATCAATTTGAGTTTTCTATGATTTGATAAGGGTTTCTGAAGTTTTAAGGAGTACTTAGATTTTCACTAACTCAGAAGGTCCCACCATGATCGCCATTATGTTAGTGTGGTGATGAGGTGGCAAATTCACTGGATTTTCTAAGTCTAACTGAGGGTCTAATGAGTCTTAAGATGTATTCAGGAAACTATATACTCAGAGGTCCCACCATGATCGCCATTATGTTAGGGTCCCGTGATTTAGCAAATTGATAGACCAAATGCACAGGGTAACATCAGACCAGTATTTGGAGTCCTGGGACCTAGCCTTCCTGGACTCAGAGAGGGCTCTCGCTATTGTATGCAAAGAATGTCAACTTTTTTGCTTTATATGGTTGATTTTAGGCTAGTTGTTAAGTGTAGGGTTTGTTTTTTGTTTTTTTTGGGTAAGATGAATAGGTAGAATAGGTGGAGTGAAAGGTCTTCAAATAATTGGGATATATTGGAGTCAATGAAAGTCATGGATATCTCAGCAATGAAACATGATGCATACCAGGGAAAATCTAGCATAGTCAATGGATTTCAAGGTTTATGGGAAATGAGATGGACATAAAGTTTGGGAACAAAAGCAGGACAAATGGAAATCAAGAATCCTTTATCATGTACCTTTTTAACAAGAAGAGACTTAAATACCATAAGAATAAAGAAGCAATCAATAGACAGAGAAAACCAGTAACTGTTTGATTCAACTCAAGCAAATAAGAAGTCAAGACAAATATTCCAATGAAATATAGAAGGCGAGAAACTCATTTAACTTCTAGTGATTTCACCTTCAAGGTTAGAAAAAATTCAAGATGAAAAATAACTTTAATCAAAGAAGAGGGAACTCCTAAACATCCGTGATCAAGCTACAAAGAACTTTAAGGCAACTTCTCAAGCATGGACAAAGGGCATGATCAGAACATGGTGACGCAGTCACTCCGCTGAAAGTCAAACTCTCCCCTTTTATTCGATGCCCTCATTCTTTGTCTCCCCGTGGTCCCCTTTTATTCTTCGGCAATGTTATTCATAAATTTTGGGAAAATTGATAAATAAACATAATTGGTAGCTTTTATAATATTATATTGCAGTCCCGGCTTACATATATATATTCCACTATATATTCACTCTATAATAAACTTTCACTTTTTTTAATGTATTATTATTATGAACCGACGGAATAATATATCAATGATTTATAACAATAACATTTGTAATAATATGTGGGTCCAACCACCTTAGCCTAGCGAACCAATCAACAACGGCGTCGTACCTTGGTTAATTATCGTGCATCTCCGTCACGCGAGGGGCGTCCGATGGCCAGCTCTGAGATCAATGGCCTGTATAGATTCCGCTGTGTCTCCCACGACAGCCCTTAAACGCGCGAAATGGTGGTTTTGTGGGACGTCCCATCCACCATGTGTCATCCTCTCAGTGGAATCGCTCCACGACCCAGCGATACCGCCTTCGTGCCAAATGTGGTGCGGAATGGGGGCAATCCACCGTTGTAATTCCACTCTGGTTTTCTACAGTACTTGCCTCGTTTAATGTATCATTTTGTGCTATATTTGGCTATCCTCCGCGTGTTAAACGGTTTAATTCTTCGGTGGAGGAATTTAGTTACAAATAGACAGGTTATCTCGCGTTAGTGGGAATTCCACCCATGAACAAAGTCCACGACGCATGTGTTGTGATTGGGATTTAATACAAAAATACCATTCGAACCATTAAGAGACACAGTACACAGAGGGAGGGAACTGTATGGCAGTATTATATATGCACAGGCTACAATCGCTTCACGATTAAACAAATTTACTCAGAAATACCAATTTGAGACAAATTGATAATCAAATGGGAACAAAATTCACTCAGTCGAAAGCAATTGCACAACACAAAATTTATTGTAGAAACCTTTCTTCTATCCTCTCTCTCTCTCTTACATCGGAAGCATACATTTATATACAAAATCTCATGACTCTTCGGTTCCTCTGTGAGGACCGTTCTAGAATTCAACAATCTAATTAGAACAATTCGACTAACTAGACTCTGACAGCTAGACTAATTGGCTATTCAACTTCTACGGCTCCAACTGAAATAATAATACAATAAGCTAAGGTGAAGACACCTAGCTGTAGCAATTTGATTGTTTTTCAACCCTCCTAGCCACACATGTGGACAAAACTCCTACATTGCGGGCTAGTGCCTAATGCTCCTGCATCACATGGCCTCTTTGGCTAAAACCTAACAAGTAATACTTCAAAGATAGATTCCAAAACAGAGTTTAAATATCGTCAAATAGGTAGGGAAAACCATAAAACATATTTTAAAACTACTATATTGAACCATTCATGGAATAAACAAGCATAAGTAGATCTAAGGAGCAACTAATAATTCCTTAAACAAACCCAGCAGAGGAAAACATCAAATCAATAGAAAGCAGGAAGGACTAAGGGGCCTCAAACAACATTTCTTAGCCTATACTTTTCTATTCTACTGCAACATATAAAGATGAACATAGTGATAAACATGAAAAAAATAACTAAATAGAGGCACATCACCATTAACCATGCTCAGGGATCCTGCAAGCTATCCTCCTTCATCATCAATCAAAGCAAGCCATTCAGCAACTCCACAACACCAATTTCTTCTCCAAACTCATAAAAACCATGTATTGCTCTCAAATCTCATCAAATGCCAACCTTTACAATGAAATCCCTCATGCTCTATTTATCTAGAAAAGGAGGGAAAAAACCCTAGATAGGGTTGGAAAATGTCAAAATCACCCATAAATGTCATTAATGACCAAGAGACCATGCAAGGCCCAAGGCACAAAATATCTCATGAAATAAATGCCAAAATAACTTCTAGCACCTAATTCTAGAGTGATTTGCCTAAAAAAATACTAAAATATGATTTTGCAATAAATGAGTGTGTTTTGTTGACTTTTGGCCCAAAACACACAGTGTTGTCCATAAGCGCAGTGTCACTTTAGGTATAAAATAGGTCATGTGGCAACCAAGTTTTGGGGACCTTCCAGATGTCAAATTTTTCTCTGTGATGGCTCGTTGGAAATCGTGATGAGTCTACTTTCCAAAAATACTCTTGGTTTCCTAATCCCACTCTTGTAACCTATCCAAAATGTCAAAATTCCAACACTTCTCGGAGCGCAGCGCCAAGCCTAAAAAGGAAGCAGAATGGTGAAAAATGAGGTATTTTTTTGACCTTTTGAGGGGTCAAAAATGCTCCAATTTCTCTGAAATTTGGTGAGCATAGTGTGCTAGTCATGAGAAATCCAAAAATGTAGATTTTTCCCTCTGAGAATGCCTGAGGGAAAAGTGTAACACCAGTGGCACTACACTTATAGGCCTTCAAATTCTCAAAAAACAAAAACTTGTCCAAATTTCTTCAAAATTGGTGGATGTCTCCCTCATGGGGTTTGAGAGACCTATAGAGAAGCTTGTGCCAAAATTCCAAGTCTAGTTTGGCATTTTTATTATTTTAGTGCCTTGAATTTCAATGAGGGCCCCTTTGATATGCCAATGAAAAAGGTGTGATCATGGTCTTGTTAGTGTTTTTATCACGGTTGTGATCCTTATTTTCATTCTAATCCTTCTCACTTTCATCATCATCCTTACTGTTTACTTTCCCACTAACTTCTACACATGTCCTTTGTGTTGCCATCATTTTTCTCATCATCTTTGTCACTGTGGGGGTCACTGCCTTTACTATTTTTATGACTGTCATGACTGTCATGAATGTTTTCTAGTTCACTTATGCTTGCTTTATTATCTTCTGCATTTTCCTCACTGTCATCATCTTTATCATTGTGTCTTTTTCTTTGATTTTCATCATTGTCAAGCCCAGTTCTCTTTTCTTCATAATCTTTTTTGGTCTCTCCATCATCATCTTCATCCTCACTGATTTTATCACCCCCACTGTCACCACTTTGTTCATCATCATTAGTGAGGGTGCTTTCCTTGAGATTTTGGCAAATATTTTTCAATTTTGAGGACCTTCTGCATTAGCGTAGCGCTAGGCTTGTCGTGTGCCTCTACATGCAACGTTGCACGCCTCGTGTAGGCCTGCTCGCCTATATGCGCAGCACCAGGCAGAGATGGGCTTGTCGAGTCGGCCTCTTGGGCGAATGCTGCCTGCATGCAAGCCTGTCGGTCTTCCCGTACTTTTCAGGTGGCTGTGGGCGTAGTGGGAGGTAGACTGGGCTAGTTGGGTCCCTTGTGTGCATAGCACTGAACTGGTTCTAGGCAGGTAAGGTCTTTGTCAGGAAAATTGGGTCTGCGCATAGCGCCCAGATGTAAGTGCAGCACCTCCTCCTGTGAGCATAGTGCAGTCTATTATTTCACTGTGGAAACCTGCCTATGCGCAGCGCCGGGTCCTGTGAGCCCAGAGCCAGGCCCTGAGCATAGCGCCAAGTAGACTTAGCCAACTTTTTACTGAGATTCCAAAATTTCTTTTTTGGATGCTTTGATTGCCTCTGCAATGGTGTAATGAGTTGTTTGAAGTGTTGGATGACCTTGTATGGGCTTATGAAACTCTGATCTATATTTGCAACTCATTTTCTAAGGTTTTCAAGCCTTTCACCTTATCACTAATATTTTACACTATTTGTCGTGCAGGTTAGTTGGAGTTATGAAATTTTCTTCTTTTCTGATCCGGGAGACTTGACACCTTTATTTGACATAGCAGCAACTTTGAAATCATCCCTAGTTTCAATCTTGGAGCTCAAACCTCCTTTTGATTATTTGACAGGAAAAAACTACTTTCGAATAAGTTTGAGATATTTACCCATAGTGAAATCTTCATAATCTTTTGGCTTTGATAATGGTGTTTGGCTTATAATTTTACCTTCTCTAATACACTTTACACATTTTCACTTGGAGGCAATGAGACATTTCACCTTGGAAAAACTTGATTTTGAAAAAGTGGTCTTCTTTGGAGATTTTCTGATCTTTTTGGATAACCATGTGTTGATCTTATTTCCCATTTGATTCAGCTTCTTAGCACATGAAAAACAGTGATTTATAACACCAAAGACAATCCTACAACCTATGAAACCCTAGTGACCCAGTGGGAGGCTCTTTGGGCTTGTCTCTGACTGAAATCTTGGCTTTGAGGTCTTCAAGTATAAAAAATAGAGTTTTTGACAATTTGGTGTATTGAAGACCCAAAATCCAATGTACTTGATTTATCTAAAGAGCCTACAGAGATAGTTTTGAGACCATCAATGCTTGATGTATCCGGGAAACACACGAATGAGTATGTTGGTTGGTGATCCTAGGTGATAAGTGGAGGGGTTAGGTAAGTCAAAATAGAGTGGTAAGGTCAAAGGTGACAAAACATAGTGGAAATGAGTGGCATGAGCCCATGATGGGTCTTTTGGGAGTGATAGGTTGACCATGACTTGATAGGATAGTGAAAAAGTGAAAAATTTATCCTAAGGATAATGAAGGCAGTGAGATTTCTAGAACTCACAATATTCATGAATTTTGTTTCTAGAAATCTAGGATAAGAATTTAGTCATCTATGAAAAGAAAAAATTATTGATGACTAACAAAGCCATGGAGCAATCCAGGAGTTGTAAACATGCCCACTCCTCTCCATGCTCTTCCCAAAAATCTTGAAAGATGGCTACCTAAATTTAATCCTGACGATGGTTTTCAGGCAGAAGAACACATTCACAATTTTATGTTAGCTGTCAATTTAAATGGAGTAGTTGAAGAGGATTGCGTTGTAAGATTATTTCTGTATACTCTAATAGGATCTGCAGGATTCTGGTATTTTTCACTACCTGCCCACTCTATAACTAGCTGGAATATGTTCGAAGAAAAATTTATAGCTAAGTTTGGGGATGACAGGACCACTGCTATGCTCATCAATGATTTGTCAAATCTAAAATCCAAAACAGGTGAGAAGATAAAATATTTCAATTCATAATTTAATAAATTACTCAATAAAATTCCTGCCACAGTAGTTCTTGGTGCAGAAGTTCAAATTGTGTGGTATATTTCATCCCTTCCATCTAATATAGCTATTTTTGTTGATAGAGTAAAACTGGCAAAAATTGCAGAAAATATGAAAGAATCTCTATCAGTAGAGAAATGCATAACCGCTCTTAAGAAAAAGAATTTTCAAGAAGATCGAAAATCAAAGTAAGTATCTTTCAAAGATGATTCTAAAAAGAAGGCACCAAAAGATCCTTTTGACGTAGAAGGTCTTCAAAAGGTTTTGAAAACCATGACAAACAAGATGGAAAATATCAAGAAACAAGTCGCTAAAAATGCTAGCTCGAAAAATACTTTCAGAAATTTTAAGAAAGGTCAATCCTCTAATACTCAACCTCAAAGGAAGAGAAAATATAGGAAGAAGAAGATGACGAAGAAGAAGAATATAGTATTCTGAAACGGAAATAGAAGCAATACATGACATAATAATGTAAAACACAACAACTATGAACATAACATAATAGGGATCAATATGCAGACATCATTTTATTCAGATATCAGCAACAATTTACAAAAATATCTTGAGGGTCAAGCCACTCAAGCAATAAGAACAAGTCTCCCATGATCACATCAATAAGCACATGAGTTGTTGCTACTGTATAGAATGTCGAAAAGCAGTGACAGCGCTATCTATATCAGTGTAGCTACTTTTGTAATCCTACATAAATGTAATATGGCTAATAGATACAAAATAAATGCCCAAAAAAGAAGATATGGGTTCTAAAACATGATTTCTAGCCGACCTAGAAAAGATTTCTAGAAATACCAAAAGAAATATACAATGTGACAAATAACCCTAGGGTTGATATGTCACTGAAAAATGGAACTGAACTGAATGGGGCTATGACGGATATGAAATTATAATGTCCTCCTCCAATGGTATTTCTCAATAGAAGGTTGATCCCTCCATTCAGAAATAGACCCTCCTGATGAGCTCAATGAACCCTCTCAGCAACTACCACTAAAAATAACGCAGATCTGGACTGAAACGGCTCTGTGAGGGATGGAAGATGGTTGTTCTGATTCCAAAAATATATAAATATTCCCAGGATCCCTCCTTTCTAATCCTGCAATGGATAAGCTACCTCTCCACTGAAAAACAAGCCCAGAATTGGCTCTATGTGATCCTCCTTTGCTGCAACCTGCAACACAACCTAGCTCTAAATAGAAACTGTGTTGTAGCTGAAGGAGGTAGCTTGGAAAGAATTTTGGAATGAGGAAATACAGTCCAATTAACCTCTCCTTCCTTGAGGATGAGGTAGGTATTCCCAATCAGGAACACCCTTGTGCTATACAACACAACAAATCCCGCTAAACAGTTAAAGGATACAAAGTCTAAACAGACCAATATCAAATAATAATCTCAAACATGAATAACAATGGTTGCCATCCCCTCCATATATAGGGTGTGAGCCTCCTCACATTGGATCCCATCCATAAATTCCACTAAGCTCATGTAAGTTTTCCTCCACTAAAACTGCGATGTCTCATCATGAATGCCACTCCTCCATGACAACGTTGTTGATTTGGTCAAAGTTGACCTATTCAACATGTATCCCCTCCAATTCACACCCAAAGGTGCTTAATCTAGCTACTTATTATTCCTCCTTTCACATTAGGATTGTTATTATTCCTTCTAAGGATATTTATGGGCCTCCCTACCCACTTATTCACCTACCTAGTGATAAAATAGACTATAATATTCCATTTACTTGAAGGCTAAATCTTTGGAATATTACAGTCCTCCCCTCCAAAACTTTTCTTGTCCTCAAGCAACTGCAAAGGTGGAGCATAATTCCTCCCCTCCTCCTCTTGTGGCCTCCTCATCAATAGTCCCCACCAATGCTCAAAATAATCTACAATAAATCTTCCCTCCAATGGTTCCTCCCAAGTATGCAAAACCAAATGACTCACATCATGAGAAAGTGGAAGGTGTAAGTCGAAACCTCCTTGTTGTCCAATGGCATCCTCAAGGTAAGTGGGATTATGAAAATAGGGAATATCCATCCCAATAAGAGACTCCCATACCCATGCTATCATCCAAATGAAATGAGCTATCCTTGGTAGCTCATCAAAAAAATCTTCAACCCTCAGTTCATGCAATGTATTGGGGTTGTATGGAGAGATTAGATTTTACCTACCATGTTGTTTCTCTCTCCATTTATGATATGTATGGGGCTACTTCTTATCTTGGGCTGAAATATTATGGTCTCCAAGAATATCCCAAGTTACCCACCAATAAAAACATACATGAAGTGCCTCTCCCAAGAACTCAAGTTCTCCAAATGGCTCTCCCCACATGAAGATAAGAGATGTAGTGTGGAAATCATGGTTTTCCCATTTTTTCTCCTGAAACATGAAACACATGAAGTATGGAGAATCATACTCTCAGTGGGCACCTCCAACTCTTATGACATCCTCCCAAGAAAGCTTCCCATAAGAACAAGAACATCACCAATATATGGAAGCAAAAACAAATAAAAACAAGTTTCCATATGAAAATTGGGAGGTGGATCATAGTCCCACATGTGGAACCATAACATTGCATCCCTTACATTACTCAAAACAAAGTATAACAAGTTTCCTTTCAGCCACTTTTTTGCTGCCACAGTCATCCCACAATATGGAATCATAAAACTAAAATTTGGTGCCAATGGTGCACACCAAGAGTCATGTGGCATCTCCCACAAACCACCAATGGAATGGCCAACATCAACGTTGAAAATGGCCTTACATACATCACAATACAATATACAAGAAGGAATGATCCTCCTTGGTACAATATATAGCTCATAAAAAGTAAAGGAGTACAAAGCATAATGCATAAATGTACCTTCTCTACTATGTACTTTGGTCATTGAGCTGAAATGGCTCAACTAAAAGCTCTCCCTCACCCTCCATTTGTAGGGAAGTGGTTGTGACAACCTCTCCATCATCATCCGGGCTATGCATCTCTCCATATGTTGATATACATCTTGTTGGATGCCCTCCCAAGTGAACTCCTCCATCAAGGAATGATATGTATCAAAGTGCATGGGAAGAAATTCCCCATGTGCTGCATGTAATAGCTTCTCCTTGAGCTCAGAAGCTCTTGTCAAGAAGACTCTGCCATAATAATATATGACCCCATCATCCACCATGTATCTATCATCTCCCTTCGGGTCATCAAGAATCATGCAAGCACCAAGATCCTTTGAGTACTCTACCAAAAGTTGAGACCTCCCATATGGATCAATCCTCCTAAGAGACAGCGCTGAAGATCTGAAATGTGAAGCTCCCCACATGTTTTTGTCCTTTCCTTTGACATCCCTCATGCCAAATTCATCCTCCAAAGTGCTTCCATGCCCATCATGCAGTTGCTCATGCTCAAGTAGAAGTGGTGGCCTTTGGAAGTGGGCCTCCCATGAGAAGCTACCATCCAAAAAGAACCTCCTGATATTGGCCAATGTAAGCATGAGTGGCCTCCATCTACTCCAATATATGGAGGATTCCTTCCTCAAGGGAAGTACCCTATGTTTCTCCAAATCCATGGAGTGGTCTCCTTGCACCATGGTGGTGCCATCCTCCATCACTGTCAATGCAGAACATGTAGTGAGAGTGGGTAATGCTAAAAATGGGGGAGTGTATCCCTCCTCCAAGAGTCTATCCCAGACTCTGTACGTTGTACTAGACCCCTCCAAGGTATTCACCCCTCCATAATCTAAGAGTGGTGAACCAAATGGTAAGATGTCTCTCACCAACTCTAGATCTGGTGGCCTCCCAGGTGGAATTCCCCCATGTAGTGAGACATCAAGATCTAAAGCAGACTCTGTATATGAGTTGATTGATTTTTCCCTCCTTTCACTGCACAATACAGTCTCCTTATTCTGTGCAAAAACCTCCTAAAATAGATAAGGGTGAATGCTCATAATCCCTTGATGCAAATCCTTCTTTTATTCTTCTCCTTCCATCTGCCAAGTCTCACAATCCACAATAACTGATACATGATGCTCTGGAATTGTGCTTTGATTCCCACATGTTAGATCATTTGGAACTCCTTGCAAAGATTCAAGGGCTCCTCTAATGGAAGCAATGGCTCCCTTTCCACCTCCATTTGGTGATGGATCTTCTCCTGATGGTACCACGTTGTTAGCTTTTCTCTGCTCATCCTCTTCATCAATATGTGAGAATGCCTCATCATCAATGAGAGACCCTAGATCTTGGTATTCCCTTGAAGGAGGAATCTCCATGCCTTCATCTATAGAAGAGGGCTCTTCAAGAAGTCGGGATATTTCCCTTGGCAAGGTTTTATGCATGTTTTTATCCCCTTTAGCAGAAATATGGAGTGGAGTTGGTAAAATAGATCCCTCCAACTCATGCAAAGGTTTTGAATTTTGGGGTTCAACAAAAGTTGTTTCACAATGTTTAATATCAAATATTTTCACTATCTTCTTAGTGAACCCTACATAAGTATTTACACTTGCATGATGAAATGAAGCAGAACTATAAAACCACCAATCATGGGCCATACCTTTAAGGTGCAGCGCTGCTACTCTAATGGCCTCCTTTTCTGAAACCTGGTGTAGCTAAAAATAGGAATCTAGCTCCTTCACCCAAGCCTTGGTTGTGCACTTTGATTATCCATCAAAGTTAGGCAAAAAGATTCTACCTCTCTTGCTTCTGTCATGGTTGTTGGATCTTCTATCTTCGTTGAGTTGGAAAAACCCTTGGAAGTCCAAGTGCTCTTTGAATCTCCAAGATTGAGACTCATACTCCTGAAGATATTCACTCAAGGTCTCCTCCTTTGGTGCATCTTCTTCCTCCATTTCTCTTGTAGTGAATGTGGGAAATAAACTGTGTTGTGGATCTGCATGTGTGGCTAAATTCTCACACCCATCATGTGAATATTTAGGGCTTTCTTCACTTTCAAACCCTCTTTGAAATTTTCTACACCTTTCCATTTTCATCTCCTAGATATCTTCCTTGATATTTTTCACAGTTTGAAAAAGAAGCTAGGAGAACCTCTTTTCCTTCATTTCTCCGAATAATGGAGTCATGCCTTTGTTTCTTCTGTACAACTTCTCCTTCTTATGAGAAGCTTCTCCTCCTAATGGCATAATGTATTGAATGCATAGGCTAAGACAAGATTATTCTTCGATACCACTGTAGTATTCTGAAATGGAAATAGCAGCAATACAAGACATAATAATGTAAAACACAACAACTATGAACATAACATAAGAGGGATCAATATGAAGCCATCATTTTATTTGGATATCAGCAACAATATAAAAAAATATCTTTAGGGTCAAGTCACTCAAGCAATAAGAACAAGTCTCCCATGATCACATCAATAAGCACATGAGTTGCTGCTACTATATAGAATGTCGGAAAGAAGTGACCGCGTTGTCTATATCAGTCTAGCTACTGCTGTAATCCTACATAAATGTAATATGGCTGATAGATACAAAAGCAATGCCCAAAAAAGAAGATATGGGTTCTAAAACATGATTTCTAGCCAACCCAGAAAAGATTGATAGAAATACCAAAAGAAATATACAATGTAACAAATAACCCTAGGGTTGATATGTCACTGCAAATTGGAACTGAACAGAATGAGGCTATGACAAATCTAAAATGATAATTTCCTCCTCCAATGTTATTTCTCAATAGAAGTTTGATCCCTCCATTCAGAAATAGACCCTCCTGATGAGCTCAATGAACCCTCTTAGCAACTGCCACTAAAAATAACACAAATCTAGACTGAAAATGCACTGTGAGGGATGGTAGATGGTTGGCTTGATTACAAAAATATATAAATATGCCAAGGATCCCTCCTTTCTAATCCACCAATGGATAGACTACCTCTCCACTAAAAAGCAAGCCCAGAATTGGCTCTATGTGATCCTCCTTTGTTGCACCCTGTAACACAACCCAACTCTAAACAGAAATTGCATTTCTCCTAACCTATGAGATCTACAACAAAAACATCCATAAGTGTTTGATAGACTTAGGGGCTTCCTCAAACATAATGCCTAAATTATTTTGTGCTAAATTGAATATAACTCCACAGAGTTCACCTGTTCATATAGTACAGCTTAATAGAAATAGAGTAGAGGTGGTAGGAGAAATAAATTTTGTTTCCATCAGATTATCATCAAACCCCAAAGTTACTCAAATAATTGATATATTAGTGACTGATATTCCTGAATTTTATGGCTTAGTTTTAAGCCATGACTAGTTTGAAAAACTACATGGTTATTT
This sequence comes from Pinus albicaulis, assembly GCA_034641835.2. Lineage (NCBI taxonomy): Eukaryota > Viridiplantae > Streptophyta > Pinopsida > Pinales > Pinaceae > Pinus > Pinus albicaulis. The sequence goes on from CM076582.1 coordinate 150,620,903, forward strand.
ACTAGTCACATATGTGGTTACCATATAATGGAAAGCCAAATCAAATTCGGGTAGACCGTGAAAAGTTTATGAAGCATACATTCATTGATATTGAAGGAGTTAATAAGCCAGTAGCATTCAATAACAACATTATTGGAAACTACTTAGCAGGGTCATTTTTGGGAAATTTCAATGCTCAACCATCACCTTTCTTTGATAATGCGGTTGTTTCTCAGATTGAGAATTTTTCCCAGCCAGATAATTCCAAATGTATAAATTTTGCAGATAGAAAAATAGTTAATTATTTGTTTTGGACTCTTTATTTGGATGATTCTAAATCCAAAGATGGTGTAGGTGTGGGTTGTATTTTAATAAACCCAGAAGGAGAAAATACCATGTTAGCCTACAGATTAGAATTTGATTGTACAAACAATGTAGTTTAATGCGAAGAATTAGTTCAAGGAAATCCATTGATCTTAATATCAAATATCTAAAAGTTCTAGGAGATTCAGAAATCATAGTTAGATAGGTAAGAGATACTGTTTATTGTAATTCTATACATTTAAAGCATTTCCAATCATTAGTCCAAGAATTAACCACTCATTTCTTAGCCTTCAACCTCTCTTCTGTACCTAGAATGCAAAATGCTAGTGCAGATATAATGGCTAATGTAGCCTCGAAGTTAATCCCATCCCAAGAATTTAGTCCCAATAGATTTTCTATTGAATTAATTTTTAGACCATCTATTTCTAATAATATTACCAATAGGAAAGTATTCAATAATGATTCAGATATCATAGATTTTTTAACGTCTAAAGGATCTTATGATAGTCAAATTTTGGATGAAAATGAACATGACATTCAGATTAAGAAAGAAAAAGATGAAAATCCTATTCCCAAATCTGTTTTCAAGTTAGAAGACCTATATGATATAAAAGACAGGTTTAAAAGAGTAACTAACTCAAAAACACAAAGCTCTACTTTAAGATTTGATTTAGTAAATCTAGGAACTAACGAAAAAACTCAAAATGTAAATCTAGGTCTTGGTCTATCTTCTGAAGAAAGATTATCATTCATAAGATTGTTTAGAATGTACAAAATTTTCTTTTCTTGGGATTATACTGATCTTAAAACATATGATACTTATGTGATTCAACATATGATTCCTATGATCTCAGAAGAAAATCCTATACAGCAGAAATTGAGGAAGATTCATCCAAATCTGGAAAATCAAATTAAAACATATTTCAACAAACTCCTCAAGGAAAAAATCATCTTTCCAATTAGGCATTCTAAATGGGTATCAAATTTGGTACCTGTCAGGAAGAAGAATGGTGATATTAGAATTTGCATTGATTTTATAAATTTAAACAAATCTTGTCAGAAGGACAACTTTCCATTACCAACCATGTAACAAGTACTGCAAACAATAGCTGGTTCTGAACTAATGTCCTTTCTAGATGGATTTTCGGGATATAATCCAATTCTCGTACATCCAGATGACAGATTGCAAACTACGTTCAGAACTAAGTGGGGAACTTATTCCTATCAGAAGATGCCTTTTGGATTAATTAATGCAGACGCCACTTTTCAAAGAGCTATGGACACATCTTTTAGGGGGCTCATAAACAAAATAGTAGTTATTTATTTAGATGACATTACAGTCTCTTCTAAACAAGTAACCAATCATGTAAATGACCTAAAACAAGTCTTTGAGCGATGCAAAAGGTATGGCATCTCATTGAATCCAAAGAAATCATTTTTGCATTAGATAAAGGAAATTTTTTGGGATTCATTGTGTCAAAAAGTGGTATCTGTATTGATCCTGAAAGAATTGAAGAAATCAAACAAATTCCTTTTCCTCATAACAAGAAAACTATGTAGTCATTCCTTGGGAAAATTAATTTTGTTAAAAGGTTTGCCCTGACTTGTCACAAATTTTTTTGCCTTTACAGAACATGATTAAGAAAAAAATTGTCTTTAAATGGGGACATAATGAAAGAGAAACATTTGATTTGATTAAATAATCAATTGTCAATGCTCCATTCCTGACTACCCCCAATTTTCTTAATCCTTTTACATTATACACTTTTTCATCAGATACATCATATGTCGTTGTTTTAACACAGTTGAATGACCAACAAATTGAAGCACCAATATCATTTTTCAGTTCAAATTTACAAGGTGCATAAATCAATTATACATTTGTCAAAAAACAATCATTTGTTGTCTTTAAGGCTATAAAGCATTTTAGACCTTTTCTCCTAAAGACTCACACTAAAATCATAGTTCCATTCTCTGTAGTGAGACAAATTTTGATGCAAAGAGAATTAGGAGGAAATAGGGCTAACTGGGTGACTGCTTTACAATAATATGATGTAGAAATTAGACCTTATAAAATTGTTAGAGGTCAAGGTTTTTGCAGAATCCTTATAAGAGCACCCCATCTATCATCAGAAGAAGATTCAGGTAACAATGTGCAAATATCAAAGTTAAGCCTCAATGATGCACAATCACAATATGTTGATCTTATATTATATTTAAAGAATGGATATGATCCAAATCAACTCAGTTACAAAACAAAGCGAGCTTTAATATTAAATTCCAAACAATATGAATTAATTAACGATGTGTTATTTAGGAAAAATTTTGATTATGTACTTTTAAGATGCTTAGAAAAATGTGAAGCAGAGAAAGTCTTGCAGGAACTCCACAATGGACCAGCTGGAGGACATTTTGGAGGAAATACAACAACACACAAAATCATGCATGCAAGTTACTATTGGCCTACACTTTTCAAGGATGCTCATGAATATGCAATAAAATGCAAAGTGAGTCAAAATACATTTGGAAGACAAAGGAAGCCAACATTCCCATTACATCCAATCAATATCAAACAACCTTTTGAACAATGGGGATTATATATAATTGGTGAGATTGTTCCTAACTCTTCCAAAAAGCACAGATATATTCTCACAGCTACATATTACTTTACTAAATGGGTAGAAGTGATTCCATTAAAAGTAGCCAACTCTGAAAATACCATTGATTTCATCGATCAAAATATCATAACTAGGTTTGGCTTACCTACTAATTTAATGTTTGATAATGCATCTTACTTCTCAAGAATTGCTATGATGGAATTTGCAATTTAAAGAGGGTTTAAAGTTAAGTATTATGCAAATTATTATCCGCAAGGAAATGGTTTGGCAGAATCCACAAATATGAACTTGATTAGAATAATCAAAATAACTGTTGTTCAAAATCAACGAAATTGGCACAAGTCATTAATTTTTTCTCTTTGGGAAGATCGAATAACTCAAAAAGATTATTTTGGAACTTCTCCATTTAATCTTTCCTATGGAAAAGAAGTTGTACTTCCCACCAACGTAGTTATTCTCTCTCTTTCCTTAGTACAATTTATTGATGAATCTTCTACTTATTCTTTACAACTTAGACAATGACAGATACTTAAGTTAGAAGAAGAAAGAGAAAAATCAAAACAAACTCATGCTCATCATCAACTCATGCTCATCATCAACAAATAGTAAAATCCTCATTTGATTCAACTTCTGTTACTCCAAAAAAAATTCAAATTGGTCATTTGGTATTGAAACAAGACAAAGCGCATGAGGAAAAAGGTAAACACACGAAGTTTCAAAAACTCTGGCTAGGTCCATTTCAAATAATCGAAGAAATAGGCCCATCAACATTCTTATTGCAAGATCTATTAGGCAAAAAAGATTCTTTGCTTGTTAATAGGAATATTTTGAAAAAATACTTCTCATAGGACATAACCCCTTCTATCCTTGTATACTAGTGTCTTTTTATTTTCCTTAGAAAAAATAAAAGGTGCTTAGTATAAATTTTTGGCTTTTCAAAAATAAAAACTCAGATGATCCTTTTTTATTTATCGCTTATATAAATAAGAAGTGTTAATGAAACAATCGAAAGATTCGAAAGACAAATAGATTTTATTTTTACTAAAAGATGTAATTTCACTGAAATTATGTATTCTCTGATGAACTCTCATCCTTATATAGTATGACTATTATGTTATCAGTCAATAAAAGAATTTTTAACATAGTAAAGAATCTTTTACAGAAAACCAATCTAAAACTCGACATTATCATCCAGAATCCTCAAAAGGACGAATGATTCACCCCATCTAGGAAAACTTATAAATTTTTGAAAGAAATTCAAAAAAGATAATAATTAGAAAAAAACTTAAAAGATAATTAGTCTCATTAAGAGCTTTTTTACCATGTTCATAGGGAAATAGTTGAATTGACATTACCATTATTTCCTACCAAAATATGGTAATGACTTGAGATTATATCAAGAGGACAAGGGGTCTCATCAAGAGCTAGCTTGATCAGTTTAATTACAACTAGTGAATGGAATTGTCACCATTTGGTTACCAAGCCAAGACAATGGCTTTTAAGTAAATAAAATATGATACAAAAACAAAATTTCAAAAAAATTAGAGTTTATTTTTGAAAATTTTAAGAAACACTAGATGGGACAATGAATCATTGTTGGATAAAAGGTAACCCTGCCAAAAGATTAAATTTCCCATTGGAACAGAGGCTCTACCTGTGATAAAAGAGTAAATTTTTATAAAGCTAATCTGTAAGGGCCACCTGCTTTATCTCTTTGAACTAATTAAAGACTGATATAGATTTTCATACTTTTATCTTTAAAAGAGGAATTCTTGTGAATAGTAAATAAGAGGAATTACATTGCTTAGTAAGATATTATTTGTTTGAAATTTATTCCTGCAACTATTTTTATTTTCAAAAAGTTTTTAGAAGATTCAAAAAGTTAGTCAGAGATATCTGGTTCTCCCAACTGAATCTCTAATTTTTTTGCTATACAACAACCCCCATTTATTCTAATGAATGGGGACCCTCTAGAAATAAATGGGAAATTTATTTTTAGTTTTAAAACAAAAAACTAGCAAAATAGAAGTTTTCTTTTAAATTTTTCCG